>WNHD01001038.1:0-29215 GCA_011057455.1 Ganaspis sp. Gsp50
TAAATTACTGTTATAGAGGCAATTTTGATAGTTTCGTTGCTGTCCAACTACTGGTCCCAATTTTCGCTCTGTCCAAGTACTGGTGCTTTTACCTTATTTTAAAGTATTTTAAAATATTTTCGAGTATTCGAAAGTATTTGGAAATATTCTAAAGTATTTATAAATATTTTAAAGGATTTTTTAATAGTCTGAATTATTATAATAATTCTAAAATATTTGACATAATATATTTTTAAATACTTTTGAATATTTTAAAGTCCTTCAAAGTATATTAAAGTAATATAAAGAATTTTGTACTATTTTTTAATATTTTGAAGAATTTTGAAGTAATCTGAAGTATTATAATACTTTTAAAATATTAAGAAAAATATTTTCAAATACTTCGAAATATTTTGAATCGTTTTAAAGTAATATAAAGGATTTTGAAGTATATTAAAGTAATTATAAATATATTTAAATATTTTGAAGTATTTTGAAATACTTGCGAGTGTTCGGAAGTGTTTGGAATTATTTTGAAGCATTTTGAAATATTTCGAAGGATTTTTTAGTAGTCTGAATTTATATATATTTAATAATTAATTTTATATATATATTATAATATTTTTAAAATGAATAACAAAAAATATTTTTATATACTTTGACGTAACTAAAACTTTGAAGTATTTTATCATAATTTAAAGGATTTTTAAGTATTTTCAAGTAATTTTAAGTATTTTTGAATATTTTGAGGTAGTCTGAAATATTTTAAACTAGTTTTAAGTATTTTGAAGTATTTTGAAGTATTTTGAAGTATTGGGAAGTATTTTTAAATATTTGAAAGTAATTTGAAGTATTTTTAAATATTCTAAAGTATTTTGAAGTAGTCTGTCAGTTTCTTAAAGTAGTTTAAAGTATTTTTGAATATTTTAACGTAATTTTAAGTATTTTTAAGTAATTTTAAGTATTTTTAAGTAATTTTAAGTATTTTGACATATTTTGAAATAGTCTAAAGTTTTTTAAACTGGTTTTAAATATTTTGAAATGTCTTAAAGACATTTTAAGTGTTTTTAAATATACTGAAGTATTTAAAAATATACTGAAACATTGGGTAGCATTTTGTAATATTTTGAAGGAATTGTCAAGTATTTTGAAGTAGCCTGAAAAATGTTAAAATAGTTTTAAGTATTTTTAGGTATTTTAAGGTACTTTAAGTTTTTTAAAATATTTTGAAATGTTGTGAAGTATTTGTAAATATTTTAAAATATAAAATACTTTTGAATATTTTCAAATATTTTCAAATATTTTCAAGTATTTTCAATTATTTTAAAGGATTTTGAAGTATTTTTAACTACTTTTAAGTATGTTTAAATATTTTCAAGGCTTTCTTAAGTAGTGATAAGGATTTTGAAGTATTTTAAAGTAATTTTAGGTTTATTTAAATATTTTTAAGTATTTTAAAATGTTTTTAAATATTTGGATGTATTTTTAAATATTGGAAGTATTATTGTTAATCAAGTATAAAAAGGAACTTATTGAAAAATAGGGGGTAAAGGGGAAAATACTTTATTTTAAGCATTTTGGGGATTTTCTTAAGAAAAGGGGAAAATAAAGGGAAAAGGAGAAAAAGGGAAAAGGGGAAAAGGAGAAAGGGAAAAGGGGAAAAGGAGAAAGGGAAAAGGGAAAAGGGGAAAGGGGAAAAAGGGTATTAGGTAATAAAGGGGACAAACTGTAATCCCTGCCATTAAATTTTAATAAATTGAAAAACAATTGAAGTCGATCTATATTACAATTTTAGCGCAAATACTCCCACTTTAAAAAATGATCTGAATATTTCAATCAATTTAATTAAACGTAATAAAACGCCTTTCAATGATTTTTCAAGCGAAAAGTGAATTTCACTTGAGTTCAAAAATATGCCGAGAATTCGAAGCATTAACTGAATTCTGATTATGTTGCGGTTTAATACCTTGTTGCTTAGCTGGATGCACTTAGAGGTAATATATGTATGTATGTCGGTGTATCTGTATTAAGATGGAGTTCTATATCGATTGGAGCACTTGGAACAAGATGAGGTGGGAGGAGTGAGAAGCTGTGCACGAGTAATTTCATCAAATGTCGACACTCAAACTGAATTCCAGAAAGCGTGTAGACAAGGAAGGTGCGCAGCAGGAGAAAGACGAGGAAGAAGAAAATTCCTGAGAATCCGTATAGCAATGGAGCTAATGGTTTCAAGGCGTTCCGTAATCAGGCACACTGTGGTGAGATAACGTCTGCTAAACATCGAATTCTCCGTCACCTATTCTCAACCCTCGAGCAGCAAACTTTCTCTTCTCATTTCAACAGTGTTCTCCCATTTCAGGCAAAGTTGGACGTTATAGTGAAAGGTGAGGATGAGTTGAAGTCTGCCAGAGAAATAAAGCGAGCAAGAAAACAAGACAGAGTCACGCTCTTCCAGTTGTTTTACGATCGTGTATCTCGCGCCTATTTGCCAGACCATTTTATCTTGACCACCTTTCCGCGGCAAAAAAAAAGGGACAAAAATCGAGAGCCGGAGGTAAGAGAGAAAAGGAATAAGTAAAAGTGTAAGGAAAAGCTGCAAAAATGCGAGAATATCCTCAGCATCTCTTCACGACAATTTACTCGGCAAAATAATGAAAATCTTCATTTGGCAAAAATGTCAAGTTTAAACTCAAGAGCTTGCTTCTCGGAGAAGCTTTTTCTTCTTGTTTGTGCCTTCTTTTTTGTACTTTCTTTCTCTTTTTGTACGTTCTTCTTATACGTTCTTTTTACGTTCTTTTTACGTTTTTTTCGTTCTTTTTTCTTTCTTTTTTACGTTCTTTTTGTACTTTCTTTTTGTACATTTTTTAACGTTCTGTTTCCTTCTTTTATGTTTTTTTTTTCTTTAAGATTTCGCGACTCTTGGCATTGTAGGCATTCAAGCTTAAAAGCTTTGTTTTTTGGATTTTTAGATTAAAATCATTTGAATAGACCCGAAGTTTTCTTTGCATTTTTACGGACTTTTAAATCTAAACTAGAGCAACAGTTATTTTTTTATTTTCACGAAAATGTGAACAATTATTATTATAATTAAATGTGAAAATAAAGGTGACTAGAAATTTAAAGAATTTCGAATTACATTTTGTCGATGAAATAAATTATTGAAATCATACAATAATTCAAAAGTGGAATAAATGATAAAATAATACGCAGTTTCGATAAAATGAAAAATAGTTCACAAATGGAATATAACAAAATAGTTCACAGATGAAAGAAAAATAGTAAAATAAAATATTAAAATAAAATAGTACAATAAAATAGTAAAATAAAAAAGTAAAATAAAATAGTAAAATAAAATAGTTAGATAAAATAGTAAAATAAAATAGAAAAATAAAACAGTAAAATAAAATAGTTAGATAAAATAGTAAAATAAAATAGAAAAATAAAACAGTAAAATAAAATAGTAAAATAAAATAGTAAAATAAAATAGTAAAATAAAATAGTAAAATAAAATAGAAAAATAAAATAGTAAAATAAAATAGTAAAATAAAATAGAAAAATAAAATATTAAAATAAAATAGTAAAATAAAATAGTAAAATAAAATAGAAAAATAAAATAGAAAAATAAAATAGTAAAATAAAATAGAAAAAAGTAAAATAATTCGTAAGTAGAATAAAGATCGAAGTCAAATTCAAAGTCAAATTCAACCAAAGTCTCCTAAAATGAAAATCCCAAACGAGCGAAAATCTATCTACGAGTTTAAAAAAGCTCAAAAACACTTTTGGATCATCGCTACAAAAAATTGATAATATGTAGTTTATAATTGTATATCAATTCTCGTCAATTCTATCAAACATTTGTAAAAAATGCGTTTAAAACAAAACAAACAACAAAATAATTTTTTCAAAATGTGAGTAAAGATGATTTTTTTCAAAATGTCTATTAATAAATAAAATACGTATTTTTGATAAATTAAATAAATAATTCCAAAATTAGCAAAATTACTAATTACAATAACACTGTCAATAAAATCTATTCAAAACTGAAAAATGTCTTTCCTTCATTCAAATTCCCTCCCGACTAGAAATGTCTAATCTAAAACATTTAATTACATTCTGAATAGCTTTTTCGCTTTTCTTCAAAGAAACAAGCTACAGCAGCGAGTGCCATAAAATCTTCTAAATGCCATTCATCCCGTCTCTGTCAAAGTGCCGTCCTAATTGAATCGGCTTCAGAGTGAACCCTTGAATAACGTCGTAAAGATATAATTGAAAGATGTTGGAAAAATGTCACAAGAAGCAAATGCGTAATGCCTCAGATGAAACGAGGGTTAAAATAATTGTGCCGTTCAAGAAAAAAACGAGATAAAGTATATCCTAGAAAATAACGAGCTTCGTTGAAAAATCATATCAAACTTACCTTTAATCAATTCCATCGATTTTCGCTCCCGTGCCAAACGAACTCTGAAAAATATTCGATTCCTTAATAATCCAATCATTTTAAAAATATGCAATTCTACTATTTCGCCATTTTTCAAATAACTTTTTCAAATAATTTTTCAAATTCAATTTTAATAAATTAATAAGTACACTGAGAAAAAAATATCTTTTAATTTAAAGAAATAACTTTCTTTGACAAGAACTTTGTTTGAATCTGATTCAAATTTCATTTTTCTTTCATTTAAAAAAATTTTCTTTGATTCAAAGAAATTTTCTTTGTTTCAAACAAATGTGTGCCTTTAATTCAAAAAAATATTTCTTTGACCGTATATCAATACTAGAATTTCTTTAATTTAATGCAGAAATTTCTTTAAATAAAAGAAAATTTCTTTGAATCAAAGAAATTTGATTCAAAGAAACCTTTTATGATTTAAAAAGAAATTTTTCAAAAAAAATCAAAAAAGAAACCTTTTTTGATTTAAAAAGAAATTTCTTTGATTCAAATCAGAAAAGTCAAAGAAAGTAATTTCTTTAAATCAAAAGAAACTTTTTTCTGAGTGAGTAGCTCGGAGTTTAAATTTAAAACTTTTGCTTTGCGTGTTATTTTGGCAGATTTTTCTTTCAGTTTAAATTCGCTTGATTTGAATAAAAATAAAAATTAGCACAGTAAATAATTCTGCGTTATTCACTGTGAGTCTAAAACTCTAAATGCATTCAAATTGAGTCTCAATTTGTTTATTTTGATCAAAATGGAATAAATTAGCATTTGTAGTACAATAATCAAACGAATAATAATGGAATAATGATGAATTCTTCTATTGTTCAATTTCAGCCCGAATGAGTTCAATTTGATCGAGATCGTATAAATTATCATTTGTACTACAATATTAGAAGAAATAATTATAATCGAGGAAATAATAATAATAATAATAATAATAATAATAATAATAATAATAATAATAATAATAATAATAACATACACTACAAAAACATGGTGTCTTATTTTGGGCAAAAACGTCTTAAATTAAGACATATTTGGTGACTAAGGCACAAAAAATGTCTTAATTTAAGACACTTTTGACCAAATAAGACACTTCTGTCCCACTTTTAAGACACCTTTTTTTGCAGTGTAATAATAAATCCTGCTATTGTTCAATATGAGATCAAATGGGTTTAATTTGAGTCCGAATTGGTTCAATTTAATCAAAATCGAATAAATTCTCATTTATACTACAAAATTAAAAGGAATAATAATGATGTAAGAAATAATAATAGTAACATAATAATAAATCCTACCATTGTTCAATTTGAGTTTGAATAGGTTCAATTTAAGTTTCAAAGGGTTAGATTTAGTTCGAATGGGTTCGATTTGAGTTCGAATGGGTTTAATTTAAGTCACAATGGATCAATTTGAATCCAAGTAGTTTCAATTGGAGTTCTAATTTGTCCAACTCAAGAAATTTGTCTAATTCGTGTTAGAATGAATCCAATTTGACTTGGAATAAGTCCAATTAAGTTTAAATATGCTCAATTAGATTTAAAACTGAAAATCTAATTGGTCTAACCTAATTCGGCTCTCAACAAGCCGAATTGCATTAAAAAATGAACTGCAACAAAAGAGAATAATTTGCAAAAGTCACGGATAATGCTCTCTTAGAGAAGAATAATAAATAACTGTCTCTCGACATAAATGGATAAAGTTTCTTTCGACATGTCGGCTTTCATGAAAATTTTATTGAACGTAACGTTATATGTTTATGTTTAACAATAATGTGATGTGTTGGTTTTGAATAGTAGCTCGACCTTTTATTGTAGATAGAGACCTGAAGCATCAATATGCATAAAAAGAAAGGCATACGGTTAGGTTATGTCACATAATAACAATAGAAACGACATACATGCAAGTGGTTTGTCTCTCTATTGATTTTATTGATGGGAAGCATAAAAAGAAAAGAGGTTGGGAAGCGACGTTGTCCAGCTGGGAAATGCATTGACCCGGAGGAACTTCCGGTGTCATGGTAGCAAGCTGTTATCACTTTTTATTGATGTCATAAATGCGTACGGCTTTGCTGTTGATAGTTCCTTACATTCCTCATACGTCCACCTTTTTCAATTTCTATTTTTCGAAACGAGTCGAGTGAAAAGCTTGAAAACACCTTCTAGCATTCTTATTTATTTCAAATTGTTCTCAAATGGAATGAAACAACGCGCTTTTTGGTATTATCTTGTTTCTTTTTATTTGAGAAGAAGAATTCTTAAAAGGAAGAGTTTCTATTTGAGGGAGTGAGTTGAGCGATATGTCTGACTATAAACTGATATTTCTACTGATTAGCTCTACTTATTCTAATTATTATCCTGAAGAATTAGACGTCTGACTGTAAACTGTTTTTACCACTGATTTACTCGTACTACTTATTTTCATTTTTTTCACTCCGATCATCAAGAAATGAGATGTCTGACCATAAACTGACAATTCTACTCATTTTTTCTAATTAATCGTATATCAACCAAAACCGCCAATTGAACTCAAAACTCAGAAAAAAGTTTCTTTGATTTAAAGAAATAACTTGTATCTATTCTTTATTTGAATTTTATTCTTTCATTTAAAGACATTTTCTTTGATTCAAACAAATTTTCCCTGATCCGAAAAAGATTTCTTTGATTCAAAGAAATTTTCTTTACTTCAAAGAAATTTTCTTTGCTTCAAACGAATTTTCTTTGCTTGAAAGAAATTTTCTTTGCTTCAAACGAATTTTCTTTGATTCAAAAAACTGTTCTTTACTTCAAACAATTTTTTCTTGATTCAAAGAAATGTTCGTTGCTTTAAACAATTTTCTTTGATTCAAAGAAATGTTATTTGCTTCAGACAATCTTTATTTGATTCCAAGAAATGTTCTTTGATTCAATCAAATTTCCTTTGATTCAAAGAAATGTTCTTTGCTTCAAACAAATTTTAATTCAAAAAAATATTTATTTCTAGCAAGGGAGATTTCAAGGCTGACAGTAGAAAAAGCAAGTTTGGTCAGACCAACATAGAAAGGGAGATTTAAAATTAGTAGAAAAAGCAAGTATATTCAGGCGTCCAATGTATTGGTCTGACCATTCTGGCCTTTTCTACTAATTTTGAAGCTCCTTTTCTAAATTGGTCTGACCATGTCTGCTTTTTCTACTGTCAATTTTAAAATCTCTTTTATTATGTTGGTCTGACTATTCTGGCTTTTTCTACTGCCTGATTTGAAATCTACCTTACTGTATATTAATACTAAAATTTCTTTAATCTAAAGCAGAAAATTTTTTTAATTTTAAGTAGAAATTCTTTTAATATAAAGAAAAGAAAAAAAATTTTAAAAAATTAAATTTTTTGAAAAAAATAACTTTTCTTTGATAAATTTCCTTCCTTAAAAAACTTGATCTCGAATTTGAGGTTTTTCTTTCTGAATCATGACAAATGTGTAATCAAATTTTTGTCACACTAATCGAAATTCCATTTTATTTATTTATATTTGATTTTTTGTTTCTTCAGTGTCTATTTTGAGCTCTTTTCTTTTTTTGCATTTTACCCTAATGCTAAATAAACCACGGGAAAGGTTGAAAATGTGCATAAACACATTTTTATTTTTAGAATGTTTTTTTCATAATGAATGTAATTTCAATTAAAAGAACACATAATAATTAAAAGCAAACAGTATTTTTTTCCGGAACAGACAAAACTCGGAATAATGAAAGACACGAAATTGATAATTAATTAAAGGAATAAAAATAAAAACTGCACAGGTGACTGTTCCTTTTTTATAACAAAAATAAACAAACACAAACGTTTAATGTTGAAATGAATAAAGAACAACCGCAAGTTAGTAAAACTTGCGTTCATATCGTAAAAATTTTTGTATTCTTATAAAGAAAAATTGTATTATTTGAATTTTAATTAATTTTAAGTAATTGCTTCTTTTTTGTTTAGGCTTTATTTCTTCTTTGTCAACTCAAAAGCCATTTTTCTACTTCACAAACGCATTTTGAGTGATTTTTAGTAGGAATTATACTTTTTAGCTCGAAATCCAAACTTTAAAATTAGCAAATGGCAAGGTGTTGAAGGCAGCCCGGCTGCCTTCAAGACTTTTCATTTTCTGTGCTTTTTTCAAAAGAAAAGGTATTAGAATCAATTTTTTCAACTCAACCCCCATTTTTTATCTCCACAAACGTTTTTTGAGTGATTTTTAGTGGGAATTATAATTTTTAGGTCTAAATAGAAAATTTAAAACCAGCAAAGGGCAAGGACACTTTTCTATTTTCTTGCTTTTTTCTATTCAAAAGCTATTAGAATTAATTTCTTCTCCACAAAACAAGAAAAATATTTTTTTTTTAATTTTTAATTTTAACAGTATATATAAATATTGTTACTTATGAACTATTTGTGACATATAAAAATCATTTTATATGATTATAAATTTTAGAATTCTTATTTTTTAAGAATAGTTTCTCTTTATTACTGTTCTAGTTTCCTTTTTGCACTAAAAATTTTTCTATTAAGAAGCAAAATGTTCATGAAGTGAATATAATTTTCCACTTGTTTGTTTCTTTTTTGTATATTTGTTTATTTGTTTCTTTTTTTGGCCCTTGTTTGTCTTTTGTTTGTTTTTTCTATTTTTACTGTTTAATTATTCTTTATTTTTTCTTTGTTACTTTTTACTTTTTGTTCGTTTTTTATTTCTTATTTGTTTCTTTGTCTCTTTTTTGTATCTGTTTCTTTTACTGTTTGTTTCTTCTTTTTTTGTTTTTTGTTTGTCTCTTTTTTGTTTATTTTTTGATTATTTTTTGTTATTTTTTTGCTCTTATTCGTTTCCTTTTTTGTTTCTTCTTTGTCTCTTTCATTTTATTTTTGGTACTTTATTTTTTTTATATTTTTGAATCTTTGTTTATTTGTTTCTTTTTTGTCCCTTTTTTGTCTCTTTTTATTTTTTCATTGTCTCTTGTTCGTTTTTTATACTGTTTTAATTCTTCTTTATTTCTTCTTTGTTTCTTGCTTTGTCTCTTTTTTGTTTATTTTTTTGATTATTTTTTGTTATTTTTTTGCTCTTATTCGTTTCCTTTTTTGTTTCTTCTTTGTCTCTTTCGTTTTATTTTCGATACTTTATTGCTTTTATATTTTTGAATCTTTGTTTATTTGTTTCTTTGTTGTCCCTTTTTTGTCTCTTTTTATTTTTTCATTGTCTCTTGTTTGTTTCTTTTTTAATACTGTTTTCATTCTTCTTTATTTCTTCTTTGTTTCTTCTTTGTTTCTTGTTTTGTTTCTTTTTTGTCTCTTTTATGTTTCTTTTTGTTTCTCCTTTATTCGTTTGTCCCTTTTCTGTATATTTTGTTGTTTCTGCTTTGTAGCTTTTTTGTTCCTTTGTTTCTTTTTTGTGTCTTTTTTTGTTACTATTTGTTTCTTCTTTGCTGCTTTTTTGTTCTTACTTTTTTTCTTTTTCGTTTCTTTTTTGTTTCCTATTTGTCTTTTGTTCGTTTCATTTTGACTTTTTTTGTTTCTATTATTTCTATTGTTTCTTTTTGCTTCTCCATTATCTTTTCTTTGTTTTTTTGTCTCTGTTTTGTTTCTTTTTACTTCTTTTTTGTTTCTTTTATAATTTCTTCCAAGTAGCAATTGTCCACAATCCCAGAAGAAATTGCTACACAAAAACAAAGAAACATTCCTCAAAACTTGAAAAATCACCAAAAAAGCACATTCCTTTCTTTGTGGTAACTCTACCGAGTCAAGTGCATAAGAAAAAATGTAGACGCGAAATGACAAATAAATCACTTTTGTTTTATCGACTTGCAAACAATTTCCGTGGTAGATCCCGTAAAATAGGAATGGAAAGATTTTGTGACCCTGGAAAGCTGGATGTTTTTTTTTACAAATGGCTCGTCTGAGCTTTTATGGCCGATTTATACGCACACGCGTCATACCATTTCTGAAATTTATGCTTTCACGTAGGAACAGTATACGGACGTTCTTATAAGTTTATGCGATGCCTGGATCGCGCAGCTGTTCTATACGTAAGCACCACATAACAGTGGTGTTCTTATTGCTGCATAAAATCTGCAGAGTTTGGAAAGAGGAGGGGGAAATTGAAGCTCGAAGCGTACCTGAAACTGTCAGAATTCGAGATACGGGCATTTCATAGAAGCAGCAATTGGAAATCGATAAATATTATTACCCTTCACAATTCGATAGATATTCGTGACTAGTCTCATCTCTTTTCAAAAGATTCACATTTAGAACCCGCTATTATTTTCCTACTGCCTGTCTGATCACTTTTGCATCAGTTATTGCCGATTCGTGACTAATATTCCTGCCCGATTTGTCGAGAAATTCACCTTCCAGACAGACCAATTGTCTGCAATTTTTGTTATCAAAAAAACATTCAAAATAAATAGGAATAAAAAGTATTTTGTTTTTTTATAATCTTTCTTATGCTCTTTTCGAATTTCTCTTCGCTTTTTGTATTTTGTTTTTTCGTTTCATTTTTTTTCGTCGTTTCGCTTTATTTTTCGTTTGGTTTTTCCCTTTGTTTTTTATTTCCCTGTGTCTTCATCCGTAAAATTGAAATGAATAACTGTACAATATTAACCCTAATGTGCAAAATTGCTAGAATAAAAAAAAAGTATTCTTTTTATTTTAGTAATTCTGCAAAAGATGAATTATTCCTCTTTCCACAATATTCTCCTAATAAACAAAGGGAAAAGTTTTTACTGGGGGTGAAGTCATAAAACTAGGCCACGAGGTAAAGTTAGTGACGAACCTCAAAGTGTGAATGAAATGCTAAAGAAGGGAGAGAAAAAAAATTCACAAATTTGGCAAAGAGAAAAGTAAAACAGAGAGTCGTTAAAGAAAAAAAAGATTGTAAAATTTATTTCGTGCTGCACATTATCTATTTTTGGCTAATTATTTATTTTGCGCTAATTATATTTATCTTGCGCTTTTTATTATCTATCTTGTGCTTTTTATTATCTATCTTGCGCTAATTATTTATTTTGCACTAATTAGTATTTATCTTGCGCTAATTATATTTATCTTGCGCTATAATTATCATCAATCTTGCGTTAATTATTATTTATTTTGCACCAATCATTATTTATTTTGCGCCCTTATTTATTTTGCGCCCCTTATTTATTTTGCGCCACTCATTTATTTTGCGCCACTCATTTATTTTGCGCCATTCATTTATTTTACGCTACTTATTTATTTTACGCGACTTATTATTTTGCGTCCTTTATTATTTACTTCACGCTGTTTATTTTTTTATTTGCTTTATTCTGCTACTTTAAAGGGAAGTAAGCTACTTTGCCTCAAGAATGATAAATTTTCCAACCTTGGGAGCCTGATACAGAAACCTCTTAAGTGGGATCAATAATTCCATTCCTGCGTTTGAAGCAAGTGTTAATTAGAGAATGAAATATCAAACTTTCGGGATTACTTGTAGTGTATAATACACCCACTATTAACTACTATTATTTTAATCTTCTAGCAGAGATTCACAGCAAAATTAAACACACAAACTCACAGAGTAATTAACAATTTCTTACACGAAAGTTACAAAAGTATTTTTCCTTTTTTCTACAGATCTTATTCTTTCACTTGAATAATTTTTATTGTTAATTGCTATTATAGAACAAATTTAAGAATCCTTTTTGTCATTAATAATTTAATTATCGTTTGACTGTTAACTTACTCACATCTTTCAAATATTAAATTTCTTCATCATCTTTAAATGTCTTCATCAAGTTGAAATTAAGCTTTATTCGCTTTCAATTTCATCGTCTTCAAATAAAACTTTTTCGTCATCTTTAAATGTTTTCCTCAACTTTAAATGTTTTCATTAACTTTAAATTGAACTCGATCATCTTCAAATTTCTTCGTCCTCTTTAGATTGAACTTCGTCTTTAAATAAAACTTCATCATCTTTAAATGTCTTCATCAACTTTAAATTAAACTTCATCATCTTTAAATTTCTTCATCGTCTTTAAAATAAACTTCATCATCTTTAAATTTCTTCGTCTTCGTGAATTTGAACTTCATCGTCTTTAAATAAAACTTCTTCATCATCTGTAAATATTTTCATCAACTTAAAATTAAACTTCATCATCTTTAAATTTCTTTGTTTTCTTTAAATTAAACTTCATCATCTTTAAATTTCTTCATCATCTTTAAAATAAACTTCATCATCTTTAAATTTCTTCTTCATCTTTAATTTGAACTTCATCGTCTTTAAATAAAACTTCTTCATCATCTCTAAATATCTTCATCAACTGAAAATTAAACTTCATCATCTTTAAATTTCTTTGTCTTCTTTAAATTTCTTCATCGTCTTTAAATTAAACTTCATCAACTTTAAATAAAACTTCATCATCTTTAAATGTCTTCATCAACTTTAAATTAAACTTCATCATCTTAAAATTTCTTCATCGTCTTTAAATTAAACTTCATCATCTTTAAATTTATTCGTCTTCTTCAATTTGAACTTCATCGTCTTTAAATAAAACTTCTTCATCATCTCTAAATGTTTTCATCAACTTAAAATTAAACATTCATCATCTTTAAATTTTTTCGTCATTTTTAAATCAAACTTCATTTTCTTTAAATTGAACTTCATGGTCGTTAAATTAACCTGTGGACCAAATTCCATCAAAATCGCAACGGAACCAAGTTTCTAGTGCAATAAAATTGAATATATTGTTGTTTAATTGTAATTAAAACCATAATAATTAGAGAGTTTAAGAAAAGTAATTTTCCCGTGTGGTAAATATTGCAGGAAAGTATTCAAGTTTGTCTTGTGGTTATATTGGAAAGGACGAAACAGATGCTGCATTCTAAATGACTCTTTGAGAATCTTGGGTATCTGGAGCGTGGTCTTGGAAGTTTTACGAGGCATTCGAGGGCACAGGAATCGTAGTGGCTTCACCGGAAGTAGTGTGGTTTAGGTATACCTTAACCACGGGCCTGGATTTACTGTCGATGGTAGATTTACCTTTCGCCTGATTCCACGTGCACGATAGTTCACAAAAGCTGACTGGATATCCAAAATCGCTGAGTGAGCTCTCCTCTTTCAGGAAAATATTCAAGATGTTCTTCTGCAGCTCCCTCACTCCATTATACATCATTTTCCAACAAGATGATTATAATTTCACAAAAATCGCAAATCACACACCACGGCAAATTAGACTCTTTTAATGTCCAATCCGTAAATCGCTATTTAACAATTTATCCATTTAACTCGATAAAAGTATAGTTTTTTTGAAAATGTCAACTTGATGCCAAAAAGTATCAAATGGATCACGAAAAGTATCAAATTGATCAGAAAAAGTATAAAATTGATCACGAAAAGTATCAAATTGATCACAAAAAGTATCAAATTGATCACAAAATCTTCATCAATTTGATATTTTTTATATCAATTTGATGCTTTTAAGTAAACTGTGTAGAAACATATACGTTTCTTTCGCATAGAAAAGAAAGGAAGGAAAAATAATTAAACAAAGAAAAAAAAGGAGAAGAGAAGAGAAAGAGAAGAAAAAGAGAAGAAAAAGAGAAGAAAAAGAGAAGAAAAAGAGAAGAGAAAGAGAAGAGAAAAGGAAGAAGAAATGAAGAGAAAAGGAAGAAAAAATTAAGAAAAAAGGAAGAAAAAGGAAAAGAAAAGGAAGAGAAAAGAAATAGAAAAGAAATAGAAAGCAACAAAAAGAAAAAGCAATGAAAGGAAACAAGATGTATAAAGAAAGAAAAAGAAGAAAAAAATGTGGAGAAAAAATGAAACAGAAATAAGGAAAAAAAGAAAAAAGAAGAAAGGCGGTCATTTTAACGTAAAATTAATGTTGTGTTGGCAAAAATGAAAAATTTCCGAGATGAATGAAAAAATAATAATCTCCTCTCGTCTTTTTTTCTCATTAAGGTTCTTTCAGATGCAAATTCAGAAAACGGGATCATCCGAAGATTAAGAACGAAGACTGCACGAACCGAAAGGACAAGTTAAAATACAAGAGAATTGCTGTTTTGTTATTACTATTATTATAGTTATAGTATTATTTTGAAATTTAAATTTAGTCCATAGAAAAAAGTTACTAAAAAAAAATAAAGCAACTTTTATTTAATTTTATAGTCAAAAAATTATTACTATTATTATTTTGAAATTTAAATTCGGTCCACAAAAGAAAGTTACTAAAAAACATAAAGCAATTTTTATTTAATTTCATAGAGTCAAAAAATTATTGCTATTATTATTTTGAAATTTAAATTCGGTCCACAAAAGGAAGTTACTAAAAACACGAAACAAATGTAATTCTATAGAGTCAACAAATTATTACTATTTTTATTATTTTGAAATTTAAATTAGGTCCACATAAGGAAGTTACTCAAAAACATGAAACAAATTTTATGTAATTCTATAGAGTCAAAAAATTATGACTATTATTATTATTATAATTAAAAAGGAATATTTTCAACACCACCTTCCTTTTCAAGAATGATATTTGTTTCCAAGTGGAGTTTACGTATTAAGGCAATCCTGTAATAAAAATGAAAGAGTATACACGATCGAAATGTTTTTTTTTTAGAATCAATAAAACTGTTTATGGCTGTTATTCACATCTATATCTATATCAGAAAATGATCATTGTTTTGTTCGGCAAATAACATGAAAACCCATAAAAGTCAATACATTCTTTATTTCTTATTCTCGTTTCATAAAAAATTAAATCTCAACATGAGTGTAAAAAATACATGTTTTTCTTGTATTTACTACCTCGAATCTGGGAATGAATGGATTTGATAAAAGTGTAAATCGAAATGGCTTTCTCAGTTGATGGACGGCGGAATAGTCAAAAAGGTGTAATGAAATAGATGGGAATATGAAATGGGAGTGATAAAAGAATGAAATAAGTGAAAATATGAAAACGAATAGATCAAATTGTGGAATATGCGAAAATTTACAGTGGAATAGTAAAAAAAAGTTGAAACTTACCACTGGTTAGATAAATTGCAATTGAAAGATGGAAATTGCAATTGATAAATGGAAACTTCAATTGATAAATGGAAATTGCAATTGATAAATGGAAATTGCAATTGATAAATGGAAATTGCAATTGATAAATAGAAACTGCAATTGACAGATGAAAATTGCAATTGATAAATGGAAATTGTAATTGACAGAAGGAAATTGCAATTGATAAATGGAAACTGCAATTGATAAATGGAAATTGTAATTGACAGAAGGAAATTGCAATTGATAAATGGAAATTGTAATTGACAGAAGGAAATTGCAATTGATAAATGGAAAATGTAATTGACAGATGGAAATTGCAATTGATAAATGGAAGCTGCAATTGGTAAAATTAAACTAAAATTGATAAACGGAAACTGCAATTGATAAATGGAAACTGCAATTGGTAAATTTAAACTGAAATAGATAAATGGAAATTGTAATTGACAGATGGAAATTGCAATTGGCAGATGGAAATTGCAATTGATAAATGGAAACTGCAATTGGTAAATTTAAACAGCAATTGATAAATGGAAACTGCAATTGATAAATAGAAATTGTAATTGACAGATGGAAATTGCAATTGATAAATGGAAATTGTAATTGACAGATGGAAATTACAATTGATAAATGGAAACTTCAAATTTATAAATGGAAGCTGCAATTGGTAAATTTAAACTGAAATGGATAAACGGAAACTGCAATTCGTTAAATTTAAACTGAAATTGATAAATGGAAATTGTAATTGACAGATGAAAATTGCAATTGATAAATGGAAGCTGCAATTGATAAATGAAAACTGCAATTGGTAAATTTAAACTGAAATTGATAAACGGAAACTGCAATTCGTTAAATTTAAACTGAAATTGATAAATGGAAATTGTAATTGACAGATGGAAATTGCAATTGATAAATGGAAGCTGCAATTGATAAATGAAAACTGCAATTGGTAAATTTAAACTGAAATTGATAAATGGAAATTGCAATTGCCAGACAAAAATTGCAATTGATAAATGGAAGCTGCAATTTATAAATGGAAACTGCAATTGATAAATGAAAATTGTAATTGACAGATGGAAATTGCAATTGTTAAATGGAAGCTGCAATTGGTAAAATTAAACTGAAATTGATAAACGGAAACTGCAATTCGTTAAGTTTAAACTGAAATTGATAAATGGAAATTGTAATTGACAGATGGAAATTGCAATTGATAAATGGAAATTGCAATTGATAAATGGATGCTGCAATTGATAAATGAAAACTGCAATTGGTAAATTTAAACTGAAATTAATAAATGGAAATTGCAATTGATAAATGGAAACTGCAATTGATAAATGGAAATTGCAATTGACAGATGGAAATTGCAATTGATAAATGGAAACTGCAATTGATAAATGGAAATTGCAATTGATAAATTGAAATTGCAATTGCCAGAAAAAAATTACAGTTACTGAATAGAAATCGTAATTACCAAATAAAAATAGCAGAAAAATACAACAGTTGCAAATAAATAAAAGGTATAAATTATTATCTCTAAAAATTGCAAATGATTACCTAAAAATTGTAAAAGATTACCTAAGAATTGCTAACGACTATCTAAAAATTGCAAATGACTATCGAAAAATTGCAAATAATTGCCTAAAAATTGCAATTGCCTGATTACAAAACACAAATACGATTTGCGTTGCTTAGAATAAGGAATCGTGAAATCTTCTTTGGGATTCTAGTCTGGAGTGGTAATAATTATTATGAATGAATGGCTTTTTGCGACAATCACTGGTGACCAGTCTGGTTTCGGTTGGACGCGCATTATGACGACAATTAAGATATTTGTCGCCTCATAAACGACATTGGTACCTTAGCACGGAAGAAAGTACCCTGGGAGCAATAGTCTCTATAAAAGTTGGTTGTCCAAGTTATTTGGCATCCAGTTGTTCGCTGGCTGCACCCCAAACACGGCGACATGGCTACGTGGGTAAGTTTTTGTGGTGCCATTTTGGATGCTCGAAAATCGGATAATTTCATTTAACGAGCTAATTCATTCGCCCAATTAAACAATACTCGTGTATTCAAAATCCGCAACGCTTTTCATTGAATCTTAAGTGAATTAGTGCGATATTTGGATTATTATTTCAGTATGCAGTATACTTTCCGAATAGTACGGTTTTTATGCACGGAAAGCGGTCTTTTAATTATATCATAAATCTTGTAAATGAATCAATTTTTTTTATAGAAGCCTCTTATTGTTAAGGGAGAAATCATTTCAATATGAATCAAATACTCTTGGATGATTCTATTTGGTTTGAGAGGAATTTCCTTTTGATATTTAAGAGGCCTTTTTTATGGAACGTTTTACGTATGGTAGGATTCCGAAACATTTTATATAGTTATTTATTGAATACGTTTTTGGTGTAGTAAATTTTTAGTGTAGTCAGATTTTGATATAGTAAGATTTCCATTGAAGTAGTGTTTCAAATGTTCGATATCAATAGAACAGTATACTAGGGGGGGTTGACAGTATACTAGGGTTACAGTAAGGTTTTTTTTACAGAAAGGTTTTTATACACCCAGCGGTTTTTATATACAGTAAGGATTCAATGTAATGAATTTTCTTTGTAGTAAAATTGAAGTTTTTGTATTTCCGAACCTTACTATAGTAGAGTTCGGAAATAGAAAAAATGCGATATAATGTATCTTGAAGACAGTACAGTCTCTTTAGAGTGCAATTTCGATATAGTGCAGTTTCGTTAGAGTGCAATTTCAATGTAGTGAAGTTTCGATGTAGTAAAGTTTCGATATAGTAAAGTTTCGATATAGTAAAGTTCCGATTCAGTGCGAATTCGATATAGTAATGTTCAGATTCAGTGCGAGTTCGATATGGTGCAGTTTCCATATAGTGCGGTTTCCACATAGTAGAATTTGCATTAAAGTATAGTACTTAAAACAATACGATTTTATTTACACTACGATTCGCAGTATATAAAACGATTTTAATTCTCATGCGCGTTTTAAAATAGTATTGTTTTCTTACAGGGCGATTATCAGTATAGAAGTACAAGAAAAAGTATAGAACTACATGAATGGTTAAAGAATCACGAAATGATTTTATCACTTTTGTAGGAACGATAAAAAAAAGATGAAGAACAATGATCAAATCATATGATAATGAAAAAGTAAAGTGGTGATTTTTATCCGATTTTCGAAATGCAAAAATATATTTTAAAAATTGAGCAGAGATTCAAATCAAGCAAAAAATATGTTGTCAATAAATTAATATATATGTTATTAACAAAAGTAATAACTGGCAATTTTTATGAAAATTAGAGAACTGAAATTCAGACATGAAATTGTAATACACAATAACATTATTAAAGATTAGGCTGATGTTCCACACTTTATCCATTTTTTTAACTCTACATTCTACATTTCATTTACCAATGGTACTAAAATAGAAATAGTTTTTAAAACTGCGAAAAAATATCTTAAAATTCGTATTTAATAATAATATTTTCAATTGTTGGAAAATAAGTTTTTATTATTGAAAAGATATTTTCATTTTTAAAAAAACATTTTTATTGTTGAAAAAACATGTTTCTTTTAATGAAAAAATTTCTTTTAAATAAATAAAGCTTTTTATGCAACATTTTAGATGAATAATTATTTATTATTTAATTATTTATTATTATTTATTAATTATTAGTTATTATTATTTATTATTATTTATTAGTTATTTCTCTCAAGGAAGAAAATTATTATTTATTATTTATTTCTCTCAAGGAAGAACATTATTTTTTATTAATATTGTATTTTTAAATATGAAATTACACTTTTAAAAAATTACAATTGGGAGTTTTTTGTTCCACGTTCCGTTTTTATTTGCCTTAAAACGCTAAACAAAAAAATTAATAGAAAATATTTCAATGATTCTAAAGAAAACTCTAAAATGTTGTAAATAATAATAATAAGCAATAAAAATGTGTTACATAATAATAATAATAATAATAATAATTTATAATAATAATAAAAATACATTTTCTTAATCTGACAATTTTTATCACTACATAAACATTTTTCAAATTACAACAAAAACATTTTTGAAATAATTACAAAACATTATTTTAAATCGCCATAAAACGGTTTTGAAATAATTACAAAACATTTCTTTTATTCGCAATAAAAATAGTTTTATAAATGTCAAAATTTTTTTAAATTTCAATCTTTGCAATGTATTATTTATATTTTAATTTTAATAATCTTATATTTTAATTACACACACTTAAATTTAAAACTTTCAATTATTTTAGATGACTGATTAAAATGAAAGTGTCAACGATTGATTTAAAGAAAACTGTAAACGATTGATTTAAAGGAAACTGTGGACGATTGATTGAAATAAAACCGTAAACAATTGATTAAATTAAAACCGTAAACAATTGATTAAAATAAAACCTTAAACAACTGATTAAAATAAAACTATAAACGATTGATTAAAATCAACACGAACAAATGTTATTAAAGGGAGATACGAGACATAACAGTTTCTAAGGTCAATAATAGCTTTATAAAATTAACATAATGAAAACCCATTGAAATACAATAATCGTTTACATAACCCAAAACTGGTGTTGTAATCACAAGAAGGGTTTTAGTACAAGTCGCTCAGGCGAGAAGCGAGGGAGTAATAATTATGATTAAAAAAAATTCTTAATCACTCAGTTCCATTCACTTTCAATAGTAATAATAAACAATTACTCGACTTTCGCCAATAAAAATTTTAACAGCGATGAAATATAGTTACGCAACAATTGTTTCAAAGTCTTTAAAATTATGGAATCTTTTATTGTTCGGAATAACTTTCCTGTTTACAAAATATTTAAAGTATTATCACTTCCCTTACTATCTCGTTCCGATATTTATTTGACTTCTAATAATAAAAGAAATTGAATTCTTTTCCAATAATTCCCTCGAAACTAATCAAACGAAGCAGTCAATTGCAAAATAACAAAATAAAATACGAAACGAATCAACTGTTTCTCTTTTTATTTTTAAATCTGCTTAATTATTTTTCATTTGCTTTTCTTATTATTTTAAACCAATAACGAAAATCCAATTCTCCACAAAGTTAGTTTCTGACGAAAATTTATTGGATCCGGATAATCATTGGTATTGATTCCGTATTGTATAAATGGTCGCGTCTGTTTATAGGATTCGTGATGGACTGATAGAATCGAATAAATTAAGTAGTAGTTAAAAATTAATTAATTCACAAATTAACAAGACATAGCAGTCGATTTGTTTGTAAATCAATCGAAATTGGCAGATTCATTGTTAATTAATAGGAATCAATACAAAAATGATCAATACGAATCAACCGCGGAATTAATAGAAAACAACGAATTAATTATTAAACACTACCAATTAATAGAATCCTTTATTAATTAGTAAAATTAATAAATCCTTTATTAATAAGTAAGATCCTTTATTAATTAGTAAAATTAATAAATCCTTTATTAATTAGTAAGATTAATAAAAAAATGCCATCGGTGATATATTTATATTTATTCATGATATAGATAATTCCGTTATCAACTACAATTTCCTTAACTTCGGAGTGACACATTCGGATGCTCATTTTATAACAAACAATTTTTTATTAAAACTAATTTAAAACTAAATTAACTAATTAACTTTACAATTGAAACTCAATTAAAGGTAGAGTGAACCTGTCCAAAAGTGAATTAATGCACCAAAAATGAAACGATGTCAAAAATTAGAGAAAAATTTTGGTCCAATTTCAAGTAGGTACGATTACTTACTTAATATATCGAATCTGTGTCAGTTTATTAAAAAAATGGTCTATTTCCTGTTTAAAGATAGACATTTATCACTTAAGGACGAGTTTACACTATTGGGGTAAGTTGTAAATCATTTCTTGATTGTAAATCGATACTTACTGCATTCGCAGTCAGTAGCTTTGTAATTATGTAGTCACATGTAAGTAATTTGACCGTACTTTGATGTCTCGTAAATTACACAACACTATCGTATTCATCCTACTAGTGATTTTATTAGTTCAAATAGACAGCACTCACTTAGAAACATTCAAATTGTTGTAAAAATATATTTGGTATTAATTTCTAAAGTTGTACTTTTAGTAGTAGAAACATGACTTAATTTAGTTGCATTGTAACTAGTTGTAGTAGTTTCAAAAAATACTAGGTGTATTGTACTGAGTATTAAATACAAAGCACTAAAGTACTAGGTGCTTTAGCACAATGTATAGACAATACTTATTATAATATACTAGGTAGTATGTGGTACTTTAGCACAATATGCTTAGTACTAATCATTTAGAACTAATTATTTAGTACTAGTTTTTTAGTACTAGTTACTTAGTACTAGTTATTTAGTACTAGTTATTTAGTACTAGTTATTTAGTACTAGTTACATAAGTACTAGTTATTTAGTACTAGTTTTTTAGTACTAGTTACTTAGTACTAGTTATTTAGTACTAGTTACATAAGTACTAGTTATTTAGTACTAGATATTTGGTACTAGTTATTTAGCACAATATGCTTAGTACTAATCATTTAGAACTAATTATTTAGTACTAATTTTTTAGTACTAGTTACTTAGTACTAGTTATTCAGTACTAGTTATTTAGTACTAGTTATTTAGTACTTGTTATTTAGTACTAGTTATTTAGTACTAGTTATTTAGTACTAGTTCTTTAGTACTAGTTCTTTAGTACTAGTTATTTAGTACTAGTTATTTAGTACTAATTAGAATGTACTAGTAACAAAGTACTGACCAAAAAGTACTAGTTATTTAGTACTAATTAGAATGTACTAGTAACAAAGTACTGACCAATTAGTACTAGTTTTAAAGTGCCCATTAAATAGAAATGTTTACATTTGAACTAGCTACATTTTCACTAGTTAATTTTGTCTAGCTACACTTTGACTAGTTGCATAGTTTAAAATGTCCATTTAGTTAGTGCATCCAATATCACACGTCTTACTATTGCAGGGATGGTTTTTTGTGCTGGAGCTACTGATTGCTGTTTGCCAAACAACTGCCCAAGATACTAGAAAAGTCAATCAGAAGTTATTGCAGCATCCACTTGTAGAAATAGTAACCCTAAAAGCACCTAGACTTCAACCAATCCATCACAGAAATGTACAACTCGCAGAACCATTTTTTAATAATGCTCTAAAACCTCAAACTACATCCAAAAACAATTCCTACAAGCGACAGCTGGGTCACTTAGGACTCGGAAATTTTCAATCTTTTCCTTTTGAGACTACCAGGCCATATCAAGATCCTTTTAAATCAATGAATTTCAAGAAAAATAATAATCCCCTATCAAGGATAATTTTACCAGAAACAACAAAGCACGTTTTAGAGACGATAAATCCCGTCATTACAAGTGTTTTAGAAAAACAGAAACCAGGGGTATTGAAAAATGTTTTGGAAAAACGAAATCCAGGGTTATCAAACAGCAATTTGGACAAACGTGATCCGGTGAATGCTATTTTGAACAAACGGAATCCAGTAAATAGTGTTTTAGAGAAAAGGAATCCTGTTTTAGAGAAGAGGAATCCTGTTTTAGAAAAAAGGAATCAATACAGCAATTACGACTCTTCGTATTTGTTCAACAACATAAATAATCATGAACATGGTCACGATGATGGACCAGGTGTTTTTAATGCAAATGGGTTCCTAATTATTCATGGACATAAGCACGGAAACAATCATGGTCACGGTTCCAATCATGGACACGATTTCAATCATGGTCACCATGGTCACCATGGTCATGAACATGGCCATGATCATCATCATGATCATCATCATGGTCATCATCATGGTCATCATCATGGTCATCATCATGGACATGATCACAAACATGCTCACCAGCACACAGCTCAACAAAATCATCTTCATGGTCACAGGCACGGGCATCAACATCACCACAAACATGGTCATTACCATAACCATGATCACAGTCACGATGAAAGTCACAACGAGGCCCATAATCATGCCCACAATCACGAGAACCATCATCAACATGATCATAAACACGAGCATGGTCACAATCACGATCACGGTCATCAACACAACCATGGTCACCAACACCATTCTCAACACGAGCACCACGAAGAGCACAAACACGTCTCAGAGCATCACCACCATCACAAACACACCCACCACAACGAACATCATCATCACCACGAGCATGTACATCACAATGAACATCATCACCACCACTCACACCAGGAATCCGAAACTCATCATCATCACCACGGTCACGATCACAAAGAAGGTCACGGACACGATCACAAACACGCTCACCACGAGGAACACAAACACGAACATCAAGAAGAACACAAACACTTGCATCAGGAGGAGCATAAACACGCTCATCATCACAAACACGGACATCGAGAAGGTCACAAACATCAGCATCTAGAACTCCACAAACATGATCATCTCCACAAAGAGGAGCATAAACATGCGCATGATCATAATCATCATCATCAGCATGACGAACATCACAAACATCATGAGGCTCACAAACACAACGAAGGTCATGCTCACAATCACCAACATGCTCACAATCACGAACATGGCCACAACCATCAGCATGATCATCATCACGAACAGCATCACAACCATTTCAACGGACACGGTCAACATAATGTTCACGAACATTTTACCGAAAATGGTAACGAACATGTTAATGAACATCTTAACGAATATCTTGGCGAACATCTCAACCAGCACAATCATTTTAGTAATCACCACCTCAATAATCACAATCTTCAGCTTAATCAGAATCTCAACGGGCAGAGTCATTCTTTCAACGAAAATGGTCAAAATCATCATCAACAATACCACGAACTTCTTGAGCAGAATATTCAAGGACTTAGTCATCAGAACGAACTGTCGCAATACAATCCTTACATTCTGGGACTTAATCACAATGTAGCTTCCTATGCAGACGGTTCTGCGGAATACGTTTTTCCTGACGAAAGTGCACCGATTGTGGCCAACGCACCCATTGTTTCGAAGGCATCAGTTTCATCAAAAACACCCTCTGTTGCTAGGACATCTCTAGTGGCAAGTGCCACTGTTAACGAACCAGCTACTCTAAATGCACCTGCTTCTGTAAAAGTATCCACTACTACAAACCCACCCATTACTACTACGACCTCTTCTAATCGAACCTCTGTCATTCGAGCAAAATTAAAAAGCAATTCGCAAGCTAAAAAGAAGAGTGCCTTCATTATTCGATTATAATCACCAAGAGTTTAATTGTTTATTCAAAGCCAAGCTAAAGCAAACAAGCTTTAATTTTTCGAGTATGAGTTAAAAGACTTCTCTTCTAAAAATCTATTTTCTTTTGTGAAAGAGTTTTTTCTTTTCTAAAACTGTATTTTCTTTTGTAAACGATTTTGTCTTTTATAACAAATTTGGTTTCTTTTATATAATAGTTTGCCTCTTTCATAAAAAAGTTAATTTCTTTTATAAAATAGTTGTTTGTCTATAAAAGAGGGTTCCTTTATAAAAAAGTTGAAAGGTCAATGAAATCCAAGAGTTTACTCTCTAAAACTGAATCAGTGAAAAACGACTGATCTTCAGTGAAAAATGACTGAAATTTCAGTCATTTTTTACTGATTTCCAATGAAATTTCACTGATTGAAATCGCGAGAAGTGGGCCACTGAATTACAGTCATTTTTCACTGATTCAGATTTAGAGAGTAAAGACTTGAAGAATTTAAAGAGTTTGTGAGTTAAAAGAGTCAAACAATTGATATTCTAAGGGTTAAGAGATTAACAAAGTCTGAGAGTTTGAAAAAAAGCTCTTTTACTCTTCAGAAGATTTGAAAAGTAAAAAAAGATTTTATTAGCTTTTTCTTGTTTAAAAAGATGAATATAAATAACCAGGTGGGTTTATATATGCCATAGTTTTGTTGAATCGGGAGGACGTCGATTATGCTATCATATTGATTGCCAATACTTTTATGACTTGTGTACTAGTTACATAGCTGATTTAAAGTTACTTGGCTCATTCAAACAAGTTAAATTATATTCTTTACAATAAGTTTCTAACTTATAATAAGAATCTGATTTCGAAGTCGCCTTTTACTATCGAAATTTTTAATAAAAGAGTTATAAAAATCAATTCACTCTGTTTTCATTTTTATCCGAGTTCAAGAAAGATTAAAAGATATCTTTTCATGTACAAAAAGATAGCAACATAGTTATAAAATAATGATATAGTAATTAGATAGTTATAGTATATTGTTATAGTATATTATTAGAGTAATTTAGAAAGTAGGTATTAATTAACAATGGTAAGTGTAATATTGAATTAATCTTTACAGCACTTTGGATTTCTTTGAAATTAAAAGCACCTGCTTGTATAATAACATTTTATATATCATAATAACGTTCGTAATTGTAATAATATTCGTAATTAATTTGTTATAACTAATTACTTTTTTGCTGAAAAGTGTAGTTTTGAATTTCGTAGAAAGTATATTGTGATATATTTGTATATAGTGATTTTTTTTACTTTTATAAACTTTTTTTTACTTTGCATATTTCTTGAATTTCTAACATATAGTATATTTCTTTAAGTTTTGTCCGTTTATGGTTTATTTATTTAATGCATTTATTATTTACACAAAATCGGAAAGTTATGGTTAAAAATATAGTAATAAATATTAGTGAAATATACTTTCAATAAAAAGAAGTATGCTTTTATTGTAAAGAAAATAATAAAATAATAGACAAACTTTGTGTGGGTATTAAATAAATTGATTCAATTCAATTCAATTAAAAAAAAAAAAAAATGTTTCAATAACTTGTAAATTAAATTTACTTTATGAATAAATTTTGCTTTCTATTAAAAAGACGTCGCAATCAAAATAATATCGCGTGGAAAAATTTAGTGAAAAAATTAAAAGATAATAACGTGAAGTGAATAGAAGTGAGGAAAACATAAACGCAACAATAATCAACACACTCGACACAATCACTCAACATCTGACACTCACAGGTTAATATATCTATATTTGAATTAATAATTACATCTACTGAATCATTAGATATTAAAAAAATAATTAATTCTTAAAAAGTTATTAAATAGCTTAAATTAGTTATTAAATAAATAGTAAATTAAATAGTAAATTAAATAGTTATTTTATAGTTAATTATAAATATAAATAGTTAATTAATATTAAATTGTTAATTAATAAAGCTATTTAATAACTAATTTACTACTAATAACTATTTACTATTAATAACTATTTACTATTAATGACTATTTACTATTAATAACTAGTTGAATAATGACTAATAACTAATAACTAGTTGAATCAACTAACTATAGTTATTAGTTAAACAACAACTAATTAATAATCAATATAATAGTTGACAATAATTGAGGGGGCACATGCAATAACTCGTTAGGCGCGCCAACTTTTTCGTTTCTACTTACAGTATTAGTCAGACAATGCATTAGTTTACGTGCTTCGACGAGTTATTGCATGTGCCTCCTCAATTAACTGATCAGTCGTGAATTAATAATTAATAAACCACGAATCTTTCCAACCTAAAATTTTATTAAAACAATTGTAATTTACAGTTACAGACGTGCCTGCTGGTCTTCTGTTTATTGGCAGCGTCCAAACGAGTAGCTAGTGAAGATCCAAGAGTAAAACAACAAAGGTTTCGATTTTCAAAGCACCTTCATCACAGCAATTCAGCGAAACCCGTGCTACAACATAAAATTGGACCCTTCCATTTCGAAAATGATAAAACAAAAAACAACCGTCAACTAGGTCACAACCTTGCAAATTTAAGACAAAGTTTATCCTTGTCCTTACCAATACCAACGCAAAGATCCAACGAGGCCGCAGTACGTCCATTTTTTCTAAGAGGCAACGATGTCGGTGTCCGTCAAGAAGAAAATTTATCACCAGAGCCTAAACTAAGCTTCCTTACGCAAGCTCATCATCACCATGGACATCATCACCACGACCACAAACACCACGCAGAACACCACCACGGTCACCACGAACACCACTCGCATCACGAGGGTCACAAACACCACCATGGTCATAAACACCATCATGGGCACAAACACCATCATGGGCACCACCATGGCCACAAACACCACCACAAAGAAAAACATAAACATGGGCACCATCACAAGCACGATCACAAACATAGTCACAAACACGGCCACGGACACCACCACGGACACCATCACGGTCATCATCACAAACACCACTCAAAACACGAGCACCACGAAGAACATAAACACCACGGCGAACACCACCACCATCACAAACACGCCCATCACAACGAGCACCATCACCACCACGATCACCACCACGTTAACGAACACCACCATCACCACAAGCACAAGGAGAAGGAGAGTCATCACCACCACCATGGTCACGATCATCATCACAAACACCACGAGAATCACAAACACCATCATGGCCACCATCATGGGCACCACCACAAACAAGAACATAAACACGGGCACCATCACAAGCACGATCACAAACATGGGCACAAACACCACGAGGACCATCACCACGGACACCATCACAAGCACGATCACAAACACCACGAAAAACACAAGCACGACGAAAAACACAAACACCACGGCGAGCATCACCACGGCCATAAACACCACCACCACGACCATCACAAACACAAACACCATGAAGACCAGCATCACAAACACCACGAGGACCATCACCATCACGAAGACCATCATCACCACGAATTCGAAAAACACCGATCTTTCATAAATCATTTCCTCGGCACCGAAGAGTAAGAATTTCCAGACGCGAGTGTTGCCAAACCAGCCATTTCTTTGCCTAAATTTGCCAATGTTCCTGCGGTTGTCGAAAGTACGAGTCCCTTCACAACACAAGTCTGACGAAATATCATACACACCCAACAACCCTGAATTGCGTTTAGAAATCAATTTCAAAATTGCTGTGGAAAGAAATAATGATGGGACGAAAAATAATGCTTAATTTTGAGAAAAAGGGGAGGGGTTAATTTTTTTTTGTAAAAAAAATTCTTTTTAATTAAAAAGTGCATAAAAAATGCTTTAAAATTCGCTATGCATAAAACTATTAACTTTTGCCATAATTATACAGACTCAAAAATGAAGATGTGACTCAAAATGTCAAAATTCAAACCCCCTATATTTCATACAATTATTTTTCAAAAGATGTAATTTTTACCAAAGTTACAAGACATTCTAATTTTTGACTTGGGGCAGTTCAGGAATAATGCCCCCTATATGAATTATATTATAATAATGATGATAATGTAAAAATTACTATTTGTGTAACTCCTGCAAGTAATGTAGGACATTACTTGTGCATAAAGGAAACACAAAGTGATCGATTTCTGTTTTTAGACATTTGAGTGCAGCAATGTTATTTGAGTGCAGAAATGTCCACATTGCTGCACTCCTTTCTTGCGGCGCAGCGCCATCTTTCGAGAACGTACAGAAACTTTTAGAACTTTAGTTTAATGCTATTAGCAGACAGTTGACACTTTGACAGTTGTGCATACGGTGATTGGAAATAGTACATTTCGTAACAAGTGTGAAAAGAAGGCGATTTTGGAACGAGCACAATTTTTTGTAATGAGTCAAAGACGAGTTGCAAAAACTTGGTGCGAGTTTCAAAAGGCCTTTCACACGAGTTACGAACGATACTTTTTATAACAAAGTTATAAAAACGGCGTGA
>WNHD01001039.1:0-40967 GCA_011057455.1 Ganaspis sp. Gsp50
TCGATCCACTGAGCACTTATCATGTCAGTGGCACCCATTTGGGTGCCTGATTATAGAAAATGAAGATGAAGATCATTATCCCAGTATTAACGAATTTTTATTAAACCCCATTGGGTTAAAATAAAAAAATGTAAGTTTCACAGTATTTAACTCGATTATCATCACAGTTGCGCCCATTTGGGTGCCTGATAATGGAAAAAAAGATGAATTCTATTCTGAATTAGAATCCATTCTCTTACTGTTAACGTAGAAATTTGAATTTTTAGTCAACCAAATTGGGTTACCTTTAAAGTCGAAAAATTCACGTTTTCCAGTATTTAACTGGTTACTATCAATCCACTAAGCACTTATCATGTCAGTGGCACCCATTTGGGTGCCTTATTATGAAAAATAAAGATGAAGCTCATTATCCGAGTATTAACTTAGAAATTAGAATTTGTATTCCACCCCATTGGGTTAAAATCGAAAAATTCAAATTTCACAGTATTGAACTCTTTTATCATCTAAGTCGCACCCATTTGGGTGCCTGTTTATGAAAAAAAAACAATGAACACCATTATCTCAGTATTTTAATTTTCTTTTATATAAGATTTATTTTTAAGGTCATAAAAAATAACGCCCTTTTCCAGCATCTTGCACCAAAATATAAAGAGATTCAGAGATTTACGTCGTTTTACTTTCCTGAATTGTGAGTTCATTTTGAGTCTTTACGTGTCTTATATATAACCTGGTTTTATCGCAGAAAATAAATCCCACGCACTTCATAAACACGTTTAAATTGGCTGAGAATATATACAAGAGAGTTTAAAATACTCGTATCTAGTTTTTCAACCAGCGCTCTTATTTCGCTCTTTTCATCTTTCTCTAGTTTTCTTCTCCTTTTTATATTATTTAAGGTGCACTTCTAATTCCTTTTTATTTTACAACCTGAGGTATCCAAACCTACGTGGCAATTAATCGATTAATTGGCAGAACTAATTTGGTAATTAATCAACTCACCAGTTATCGATCTGAATGCAGTCAATTAGTCGGTCTTCCTGCTTGATTGGAAGCTATACATTTTTTAGGATTTATTTATACTAACTGGACACTTGTAATTACGTTTGTCGCAGCAGATCATTGTTAGAAATTAATAATAATTAGGAGAAGGATGCATGTAATAAAAATAGTAATTGGTGTTAACCTAATCATCAAGAGGTAAATTTCGAAATAAAGGAAACATTATTTTAAAAGTTTTATGTTAAGAAACATTATTTTAAAAGTTGTATGTTAAGAAACATTATTTAAGAAGTTCAAGTCATGAAATGTAAAGCATACAGTAAGGAGGATTTAAAACTATACAGTAGAAAAAGCAAGCAGAGTCAGACCAATAAGTAAGAAAAACTTTTAAAAAGATCAACTCAGCAAGGGATTTTTAGAATAGCAGTAGATAATGCAAAAATTGTCAGACCAAATGAAGCATTAGCTTGCTTCTTCTACTGTCTTACTTTAAATCTCTTTTGCTTCTTTGGTCTGACATAGCTTGCTTTTTCTACTGACTGATATTAAATCTTTCTTTCTGCGTTGGTCTGACTATGCTGGCTGTTTCTACTGTCTAGTTTTCAACCTATCTATTTGCGTAGAGCTGACTGTTTTCCTTTTCTACTGTCTGAGTTTATTTCTTTCTTCATTAATTTAATTCTTAATTCTTCTTTCTCGCCTGACTACGCTTGCTTTATCTACTGTCTGGCTTGAAATCTTTCTTACTGTACACATGTCGCATCAAAAAATTTAAGTATCTATCTAGATACTTAAATATACTAGATACATATCTAGATCTAGCTGAGATACGAAATTGGAATTATTAAATTAAGTTTTTACATGAAATTAAGTTGTTTAAGAAAACTTGAATTATAAAGTTAAAACATATCGGGATTAATAGAAATACGTACAATTTTTGCAATGTAAATTGTATAAAGTCGAGATATCCCACTCGAGTGAAGAATTTCTCAAGAAATTCTCTCGCAAAAGGTTGAATCTTCATAAGCATCAATCTCGAGCTGCTATATTGGACTAAAGTAGCAAATTATTACGGAAGCAAAGTGCCCTTGGCAGCCTTTAATAATAGGTAGTTTGTTGTTTGAATTTACTACTTACGTGAAATTACTTGGCAATCCTATTTCTTTACGTTTATATGCCTTTCGTTATTTTGAATAGTCAGGTGCATAGAATATAATCTGGCTATTTTGTATCCTTTCGACAAACGCGTTATACTTGAAGTTCTTTTCCGGGAAAATTCACCCTGGGGAAATTCTAGTGCATGCGAAAGAAGGCACAGAGGCATGTGATTATACACTCTAATCTATAAATGAGCTTATTTTTCTCTTTAAAAAGATCGATGCATAATAAATAGCTTCATTACATTCCCAGAAGCGTTTCTCAAGAACTTCCTTTAATCCACTTTATATATAAAAATGCACTTTTACCTTATCTCCATTTTTACCACGCTTCAGTTTAAAATTAACTTTCAATTTTTCGAATAAATTTAGATTTTAAATTGGCGCATTTATCTTTTTTATTTTATATGTTTAATACGTCATCAACTAAAGAAACTAAACATTTTTTTGTTTGAATTTAACGTAATTGGAATAATCAGTTGTTTAGAGGATTCCGTTATAAATATTTTCAAATTCAAGTCCAATCGACCCTTTATTGATAAAATTGCACCAAGGATGTGAAGAGTAGAAACTCTAAGTATGAAATTGATTTCTCCATTTTGCCAGAAATCGGAAATCGACGGCCCGATTAGTCGAGGGATTATCTGAGAAAGTAGACAAATCATTAGAAACTTTACCAAGTGTTCAAAACTAAGAAGGCAGAAAGAGGATAAAATATGAGAAAAGTTTTGTTTGCGAGAAAGTTTTTTGTGACCGGCGATTACCAATCCTTCAAACTAAATGTCCCCAAGTCCTAGATTTGCACAGTTACTCAACTGAAATTGATATTTGACTTCCTGATCTGAACCTTGGCCACTAAAATAATTAAATTCCAATGTATGAAAATTTAATCGTTATGAAATATGCATAAGTGCATTATATTCTATTGCTACAACATTATTCGAGTGATAATTAAAATTGTATTGTATATGTAATATGTACGATTGTTACGATATATACGATTGAACATGTTAAATATTTGTATATACTATGCAAATTATGTGAGAAATGATTTTAGGTACCTTGAATGAATTGTGGCGATGCATAAAACTAGGAATATAACATAAAAGTAAAATATTATTATGCACATGTACAATTGAATTTTAAGGAATGCGTGCTACAATTTCCTACATATTGGTCTTGTGAAGCTGAATATGCAACCGAGTTAGACTTAAAGTGCATGTTTATCATGTTTATTCACTCTGAGTATCAGGCTAAATCAACCTAACTTTTAAGATAAACATAAAGTTCCAGTTAAGTTAGACTTACTATGTGTTTTCCCCTAAAAACAAGTTGCATTGTTCAAACACTTTTCGTTCTGACTGAATTGACTTTATGAAAATTTAAATCATTAGTTTCGATTAAAATAGATAGAAGCAATAATATATGTTAAAGTACGTAACTAATAACAATAAAGTTACCAATTTCAAACATAATAGAAACAAGATATGAAGAATAATAAAATGACGAATGATATAAATAATAAAACACAGAATTGAATAAATGTCACAGCGAATTGTTAAATACAAAAAACAGAGCGAACGATTGAATAAATATTTAAATATATTAAATTTTAAAATAGTAATAAAATAATATTCTTTATTTTCATATCGAATATGGTCTTTTTTCTGGCTATTGTTTTCATTAGTTGCAATATTATTTGAAATTAATTTAAATTGAATTTAAATTAGATTTAAAAAAAGAATTTAAAAAATATTCTAATTTCATAGGCGTTGGTTCAGCCAGCCGAAATTTGTGAATTTCTTCAGGACAGATTCAATAGAAAAAAACAAACTAAGTCAGCCAATTAAATTCTTTAATTTTTCATGATTGAAATTCAGTAGAAAAATCCAGTTCAGTCAGCCAATTCTTAGCATTTTAGGCATTTTATTTATTTTATATTCAGTTTTTCTATTAATTCGAGAACTTAAATATAGAGGACAATTTTTGCAATAAAATCTTTATAATCATGTCTTAAATTGTCAATGTCAGGGTTCGAATATTTGATCGTGAAAGTGAATGAGCAAAAAAACGGAAATCCCGTGAAGTTGCAGGAATATTTCTTAACTCGGGATAGTTTTTATGAGTCCGGAATCCAAATCAGAGTATACAAGCTCGATAGTATATCCAGCACGAACTTCATATTTCACTGCAAGCTTTATGGCTCAGCATAAGTAGATACAGGACTTGCCATATACAGGACTTGCATTTTGACTGTTCGATAGCCACAGACTACGTGAAATCGCAGACTCAATTTATGAACGTTTGAAATATTCACAAAACGACAAAATTTATCTCGGTCAAAGTTTAAAGTTGAGTTTGCCATTGTTCGATCTACTTTAATCGAACAAATTTTCCAAATATTTAAAATATTTTGGCTCGACAAGTGCATTTCCAATTCAAGGATTTATTTCCCGCTCGTAATAAAATAAAGAGATTTCATTTGGTCCGTGTAAAAAATTTATACAATATTTCATCATTCGGATTAAAAAGTTTGTTGGACTGAAAAGTGATTACTTGCCATGGAAATTGCAAATGACACAATCCCTTTGACAGCTTTTTTATTTTAACTTTAGATTATAATTTATTACTCAATTAGTTGGGTGATTATTATGTAGATGAGATTATTTGTTTTTCTTGTATTTTTTATTTCGTCGTATTATTGTGAGAGTAAACAGACCAATCGATTTTAATTCTAGAATTTTTAAAATGTGTTTCAGGATAATCTTTTGTGAAGAAAAGTTTTTCTAATTTAAAATTCACATTGAAATAAATCTGCTGCGCGATCGGAGTTTAAAACCATGATATTATCGAGTTTGCACAGCAGGTATAAAAGTATGCGGAGGAGGAAAAAGGATAATGAGGTTCATAATGTACAGCTGGGGAGTATACCACCAAACTGACTTATATTTCTTGTTCCTCTACAATATTCTGCAAAAACATGTCATTCTCATATCTCGCCGAGATAAAAGAGAGAATCTCAATGAGTTCTTGTTTCACAATTATACTGTTTTCCATAAATATTTCAATATTTGATAACCATTAAAATATTTCTTTAACTAATTCGCTTATATTCGTCGGTTAATATTTCATTTAATGATAATTTAGAAATTTTCGATGTATAAAATTCGATAATTAAAATATTTCAATACTCAAAAATATGCTTCACAAAGGAGAACACTCAAATTAACGAATAACAACAATTAGATTAAAACAGAATAAAATCATTGTAAAATAAAAAAAGATAACATTATTTTTGAAAATCATATGCGTATATATTATTAACAAAATCACGAATCAAACTGTTGGGGATTAAAATCATGAATTATCAAGAAACGAATATATTAATCAAAAAACATCAAAGCGCTTTCATATTTTATGGCTTTTTTATTAAAGGAATCAACCTCTACTTGGAAGAAATTCGAAAACTGAATCTTTATAAAATAATTATCAAATAAATTTGCAGAGAATATTTTAATAGTCTAGTCTTCTAAAAATTTAATAAACCTTAATGTATCAAATTCGTTAAAATTTTACTATTGCTCGAAATTCAGAGTGAATTTCCAAGGAATTTGGTTCAAATTCCGTGCAATTTCTTTGAATATTATATTTCTTTGGGTCTAGGAAATTTCCTGAAAATTAAGACGAAAATTCGACATGAATTTCGTCTTCCTTGGGAATTCTCTCCAAACGTGAAGGCTTTCCCAATAATCTTATATTAAAAAATCTTACAGCTTTCATTCAAATCAAATCTCATCTATATTTTTTAATTTTTCAATTCATAAGCATACACATTTATAATTAAACTGTCTAATCCCAGAAATTTATAATTACAGCGATGTCTCACCAATCTCGACCTATACTACTGAAAAGCACTTTTGATTACACATGTAAATTTCAACTCTGAATTTAAAAGCAATCAGAAATGTTAAAAGTAAAACAGAATTTCAAACAAAAATGAATGAATTTAAATTAAATTAATTTTTAAATTAAAAAAACAACTGTAAATTGAACAAATGTTTAACTTCAAAGAGAATTTTTTCGAAAATGAGATCTCTGTGTTAAAAATAATCCATAAAAAAACTGTAAAACGAATAGAACTTTAAAAATAACTTGATCCAAACAAAATTCAACATCTTTAGTTAAAAATAATACTTTCTCTTTTTGTAAACAAACATTTCCAAACATTCTCTTCTCTTTTGAGAATGTAATAAACTTAATTTTTTACTACCCATGTATTTAAAATTTATAATGTATGTGATTAGGTAAGTAAAATGATCAAGGCTGTATTTTTGTGTAGCAGAGTAGCCATCAGTAGATCAGTCGCTGAAGATCAGCTAGATGTCTTAACTTCTTGAGAACAAATTGATGATAAGAATCAATGACGGATCTGGACTTCTAGTAGATAGTGGTAAAAACTTGTCTTGCAGGCGATCTGAACAAATGGAACCAGAAAAAAAACTAGAGCAGACTAAACTAGATTAAACTCATTTCTTTCAAATATGGATTAAAATTTGGATTAAAATGCAGATTGATAAATTCTTTACCCTTCAATAAAATATTATAAATTGTCTGGCTCATCTTGATTTAAAAATCTTGAGAAATCATATTTAAAAATAGTTTAAAAAACTGCGACAATATTTTACTAAATAATAAATAAATAAAATTGAACCTGCACGATTAAAAGTTAATCGCTAATTAAAAGTTAACAAATTGCGTTCAAGAAAATTAAAAATTACGTTTAAACGGTTTTTTTTTAATAAAATTCAGTTTCTTTAATAAAAAAGGTCTTGAAAAAAATGGTTAATTAAACTGATTAACCTATAATTAAGCTATAATTAAACTATAATTAAGCTATAATTAAGCTATAATTAAGCTATAATTAAGCTATAATTAAGTTATAATTAAGCTATAATTAAGTTATAATTAAGCTATAATTAAGCAATAATTAAAAAGCAACGTTACAAATATTTAAAAATTATGCTTAAAAATAATTTAAATATTACGTAAAGAAAATATAACAATTGCACTGTAAAAACAAGTGTTTGATTCTGAGACATTTTTTCCTGAATTTTGAAACACTTGAGATATTTTGTGTCCTTATTTCAAATGTATGAAGCACTTTATGTATCTGATTTTGAAACATCAGTTTTTTGAGTGTGTATTAAGAAATATTTCAGCATTACATTTATAAATATTATAAAATGACATATGTGACCGTTCATAACAAAAAGTACTTTAAGTCAAGAGCGCATAAAGTACCTTTTATCGTGACCAGTAACATATACAGTAAGGAAAATTTCATGCCAGACAGTAGAAAAAGCAAGCATAGTCAAACCAACGCAGTAAAACAAAAAGTAGAAAAAACAAACGCAGTCAGACCAACGCAGTAAAAAATTTAGAACCAGTAAGTAGAAAAAGCAAACATAGTCAGACCAACGAAATAAAAAATATTTAGAACAAGGCAGTAGAAACAGTAAACATAGTCAGACCAAGGAAAAAAAAATATTTCAAATAAGACAGTAGAATAAGCAAATATAGCTAAACCAACGAAACAAAAATGTTTTAAAATAAGACAGTAGAATGAGTTAACAGGGTCAGACGAATGAAACAAAAAAGATATAAAATAAGACAGTAAAAGGAGCAAACTAATGCTTACAATATTTACTTCTTCTTCTTCTTCTTTGATTTTTAGTGGCCTGCTGCAGAGCAATCAGCCATAACGTATAACAAAATGACAAAAAAGATATAAAATAAGACAGTAAAAGGAGCAAACTAATGCTTACAATATTTATGCTTTATCTACTGTCTTATTTGAAACCTCCCTTGCTGCGTTTGTCTGACTATGTTAGATTTTTCTACTGATTGGTTTGAAATCTTTTTTATTGCGTTAGTCTGACCAATTCTGTTTTTTCTACTTTTTGATTCTCTCTTATTGTGTTGGTCTGACTATACTTGTTTCTTCTACTGTTTGATTCTAAATCTTTCTTTCTGTATACTTGAAGAAAATAGATCAATTACAGACATTATTTGTAATTTTTCGATAGTCAAACTGTCCTCATCAGAATCTAAAATGGTTTTAATAAAAAATGGTTTTAATAAAAAATTGTTTTAATAAAAACTTGTTTTAATAAAAACTTGTTTTAATAAAAACTTGTTTTAATAAAAACTAAAAAGTTGTTTACAAACGAAACACCAAAATTTATGAAACAAATAAAATGACGTTTAAAAAAATCAAAAAATTGCATTTGAAAATATTTAAAAATTGCGTTTGAAAATATTTAAAAATTACCTTTATAAGAGATTTTTAAAGTGCAAGAAAAAAGTGAAAAAGAAAGAATCAGAAGTTAGCTTTGAGTGAAATGAGAGGAAACATAAGAAATGAAAACGTTTAGAAAAGTTGTGTGGAAAGTAAATGCGGGAGAAAATGTGTCTTTTTTTAGGAGTGAGTTTGAGAGGAGTGAGATTAGGAATAAGTGGAGGATCATTTTATCGAAAGTTGCTGATGCATCAGGTGTGAGGAAAAGGGTACACGGCAAAAAGGGAAGGTCAATAACGAGTGTTAGGACAGGGTAGTGCCTATCATTGCAGCTATATTTCGTTGTTGTACGAGGAATAGGATTGAAGAGGGCGGCAGTCTCGGTCGACGCGCCGAGCACTCACGTTCGTAGACCGCGTGCTCTCTGCTCAGCTTCAGTTTCCCTCGGTCCAGATAGCTATTCAAGTGTCGCTCGCACTCTCCGCTGATACCACCATCATCGAACCTTACCACTATAAATCCTCATTCATGCCACTGGATTGGCTTCACCTCGTTACTCCTACCTCCAGCACTTCCTGACAACCAATCCAATCAATTATAATCTCAAATCCCCTAATCTCTTGGATCGCGCGCAAGTGATAAAACATCTCGCGACAAATTTTCACTCAAGTGACGTATTCAATTTCATCTTCTAGTCATTATGTACAACGAAAATCTTCATTTGCTCCTCTTATTTCTCACCTCTCTTTTCGTTATACAAACAAGTCGATTGATGATCAAATTCGAAGCTTCATTTACTTCTTTTATTGCTTGTCTTATTTCTCTCTTTCTGCAGAGTTCTAGTTTTAATTGGACAAGAGATAAACTCAGAAATAGAAAATGCAATAAAAAAAGTTAAGAGGATGGAATAATGAAGGATCTAAAGGCAAGAGATGAAATAATAATTGAAGAAAAGGCTGGATTCAAACAAGAGCAATTCGTACAAAAGCTCCTCGTATAATCAGCTTGTATATGAAAACAATGACAAGAATAAACAAAAGCCAATTTAAGAGCAATCAAAGACTCGGAATTTTAATTAAACGTGAAATACTAATTTTTATTCAATGCAAAAGTACATCTATCTCCATCTATCGCAAATCTAACGAAAAGAACTTAAATTATAAAATCAAATCTCACAAAATAAAAAAAAAAGTGTTAAAAACAAATTTTCAATTTTGAAGCCCTTTCTGTTTAGCCAAAAGCAAGTACGAAAATCGGAGATCTTTTTTTGGCGAATTTTGCTGAGTTTTGCGCTGAATCGTTGGACCCAGTAAGCTTAACTCGTTATTCACGAGTGAAGCGTTCACGGCTAAAACTCCGGGGTTGTTTCCAGAGATAAGATCATCTTGTCCCGAACGAGGAAATAGAACTTTAGGGTCATTCGTATCGAACCACAGACACACACGTTTTTGGAGATTAAAGACCAAAAGCATGTTTAACTCCTGAATCCGAAACAAACTATCGAAAATTAATTAGTCTCTGCTAAATCAAACAAATCGTGTCTTCTTAATTGCACTTTTAAAAAGTTCATTTCAATTGTAAATGCGCAAACTTACGGCGAAACAACAATGAATTTAAATAATGTAATTTAATTTTAACGAGCAATATATTTAAATTTTAATGAGCAGTAAATGTGATTTCATGCCACTAATTTACATTTCGTGGACAATATTTTTTTAAAATTTTAGTTAAAAACGTACTTAAATTGCCGCAGACAATAAATTACTATTTTAGTACACACAACATTTTAATTTTAGTAGACTACACGTTAATTTTAGCACTACCCTTTATTTTTAGTGGACCACATTTAAATTTTATTAGACATTTAAATTTTGTCAGTGCGCTTTTTTTGATAATATTCACCATTTACTGGAAATTATTTAGATTGTCGCAAAAATGATTCTATTCTTTTAAAACATATTTTTAAGATTCGTAAAAATTGCTCAATGTTTATAGAGAATTAAATGTTAGTTAAAGATTATTGTTTTTAATAAAAAATGTTCGTCTACGGATCTTTTCGTAGAAATATTTTTGTAGCAATATTTTTATAGCAATATTTTTGTAGAAATATTTTTATAGCAATATTTTTGTAGCAATATTTTTGTAACAATATATTTGTAGCAATATTTTTGTAACAATATTTTTGTAACAATATTTTTCTAGTAATATTTTTGTAGAAATATTTTTGTGAAACTATTTTAGTTGAAAATATCTATGTGAAGATTAATTCAGTATTTAATTGAATTAAAACGTCGGGTATAAAAATGCAATATTTAAAACAATGTCTGTGCGGGTGATGGAAGATGGACTTTATAGTTTTGTGCATGCTTTAACAGAAAGTGGAGGAAGTGGTTAATAACGTTGACCAATATGGAGGGTCAAGCAAAGTGCATCCTTTATTTCCTTGACCCAATCATTCATTTCTGCCAATTGAATAGTTTGACTGTCCTTTCTCTTGCGGATTCAAGTTCTAATTCTCTACCCTCGTTGCTATTCTTGGCGTTGAGTCAATTTTACCGACGCTATCTGTTTGATTATTCAGTTTAAGGACCTTCCGTTTACGATTTTCCACATCACAATTGAAGAACACTTGAACTTTTTTCTCTTGACATTTTTCCATATCAGGATTTCTGGATATCAAGATACGGAAAACGTCTTAATATTTTTTTTATACTTTCTTTACGAGGGAGCGCAAAACGTCAAAGAAATATTGCTTTTCAGTGAAAATTAAAGTTGTAAATCAATATAATGTTAAAATTACAGTTTAATCGAAATCAAAATTGAAATTCTGTTACTAACCAACTATTTATATGCAATAAATAACTATTTATAATACTCAATAATTAACTATTTATGTGGAATGATCAATTATTTATATACAATTATCAACTATCTATATGCAATTATCTACTATTTACATGCAATAATCAACTATTTATATGCAATAATCAACTATTTATATTAAATTATCAACTATTTGTCCATCTACCTATGAACCATATAAACCAATATTAAATTAAAAAAAGTTGCATTTTTTCGTTTTAATATAAATTGATAAACTAGATGCATTGGTGCTTGTAATAATTAATTTGGCAATTACAAACGGAATCGATAATCAGTTAGATGGAAATTAGAACATTCGTTGATAGGATGAAGATAAAAATCGATATTGAAATTAATGATACCTTTTCACTTGTTTCCGCTTCATTATATTAATTCAAGCTTTCTATTTTCGTTGTTTCCTTTTTCAAGTATTTCGTTTTTATTTTCGTCATTCTTTTACTTTTATTCATTTGAAAAACTTGTGTCTTTTTCACTACTTACTTTATATTCTCCTTTTTATTCTCCATGTTTCTTTCCCAGGACTTTTTAATTTTTCATATTTCTTTCTTCTCAAGTCTGCTTTTCAATATTTCTTTTTAGATTTTTTATTTTTTGTTTTTATTTTCTATTCGCACAAAAATATATTATAAATTTCAATTGTTTTTCTCTTTTGCTTTGTAGGTTTCGGTCTCATTCTTTAATATTAATTTTGCATTTTAAGTATCAATTTTCCTTTTTAATATTAGTTTCACCCTTTATCATAGTTTGAATAAATTTAGTTCAAATTTTTCTTTCATTGTTTTTTTATTTATTAAACCTTTTAATTTCAATTGTACCTTTTTAAAATGAATGTTACATTATAAATGTTTTTAATATCTTAAACACACTTTCAATAAATTTCAAATGAAATTCTTTGCCTGTTTTTGAGAAATATTATTAAATAATTCTGAATTTAAAGAACACATTATACCATTCTTTAAATTCACTTTCTCTTATTCCAGTACATATATCTTGCATTTCCTATTTCTTTCTTGCTTGCCCAATATATTTTGTGAAATTTTTCCCGTCAGTTTTTTGCACATTTATATCTTCTTTTCTACAGTAGGATTTCGTAATGTGGGACTTTAGGTAAACTTACATACATCATTTAAAAGAGTGAAAAAACTGTGAACGTGGAACGATAAGCTGAACGCGTTGTGCTCTGAATACTAAAACATTGTGAAGTTTTGCTCACCGGTGCTAATTATGTTCCTGTGCATTTTTTGGTGGTTAATATGTGCACCTGTGGTGACACTTGGCGCACTTCGTGGGGAGGGAAAGGGTAAGTGCTATATGCTTTCAGGGTTTGCTATATATAAGAAATAAATTTCGTGTTTTTCTTTAAAATGTTTAAATCGAAATTAAAAATTACATTTCGCTAATTTCCTTCACAGGAAAACGATTATTTTTATTCCACGACTTTGACTATTATGTAGTAATTTTTAATGATAATTATTTTTTATTTTATTTATAATTTTCTCTAGAATTTTCTTTATCATTTTATTTTTATTTTATTTTATCATTTTTTTATCTTTTTCATTATTATTTTTTATTTATAAATGCCTTCCGATTTTTTTAAATCTAATATTCTAGATATTCTAGAAATATTCGTCTGTTTTCTATAGCAAAAATACTTAAAAACTAAATACAGTTCGTACAAATACACATTCGTACCTTACTTGGATATTCCATCAAAACTATGCAAATTCATCTTAAATTTTAAATCAAAAGCCACATGGACTTTTTGCAACAATATCCTGTTTCATTCAGTTGCTATTTGACATGTTACAAATTACATCCCAGTTTTATCATCTCTATTAAATTTGTCACGAAAATTTGAATTTCATCAGAGAGCAAATTCGATCTCATTTTGGAGTCATGAATTTTTCGATCAAAGTTTCTTTTAGGGAAAGAATTTAATTTCCTAGGAAAACTAAAAGGAGGGATGAATAAATTAGAATGTTGTAAGTAGCTGGGCGGCGCAAAGTGAATATACTTTCAACGATAAATAAAATCAAAGACACTTTTTAATGAGAGGGTTAATAATTGCTTCACGACTTTAGCTAAAGTTATTTATATTTTTTAAATGAATGAAAATTAGTAAGGAGAAGAAATTCAATATTAAACGCCAGCGCCCGCTTTTCTTGAAAGAAAGGAGTGAAAACTGTGACAGTCGCTGTCGACTCGTTACTTAATGTTATTACCTTAACCTTTGAACCATTTGACGCAGAGCCGCTTTTATTTTGCGAGAAGCACTTTAAGGTAATGCATTTTCGAGAGCAGGGTGAAAATCCAAGGATACCAAAACCACCTCAACACAAAAAATTCCCTATTCTTGTCCCTTGAGTAAAACAATTCCGATTTACGCGGATTATTATTTGTCCAACTAAATTAGTCCAAGAACTAATGCATGAAATATTTTCCACCGAATTGCTCTCGCCTGATGGAAAATCGAACACCCTTCTTCCCAACTTCATTTTCTTTCATAATCAATTATGCAAGCAGAGCTGGATTAAAATTTTGCAATTAAAAAAAGCTGACCGAATTTTAAAATCGTGTAATCATTCTTATATTATACACAGAATCAAATATAAGCAATTATGTATGGGCAAATCAGTATTATTTATTCTTTAAACAAATTATTGATACCAACAAATTATTGATGCCAATGATTGATATCAACAAATTAAAAATTGTCTCCTGCAAATCTTATATAGCTGCAAAAAATGTACAAATTCTAAAAACACGAGGTCGATATAGCTAGTAATGTAAAAATTCCAAAAAACATTTTTCTCTTAAATAAATTAATTACTGTTGTTACTAAACTTTCGATGCAAAGTGTCAGTGATAAAGAAACTAGTTACAAAGCATCAGCTCTAATAAAGTTATGACTCGTGATTTTGTTACCACACTCTGTTCGGTTTTACTTTTGCTGTAACTGATAATTTTGTTACTGCACTATAGGTGCTTCTAGTAATTTTATGGACCGTGATATACGTGTTAATTAACAAGACATGAATATTATCGTAAATACTAACAATTTTCGCAGTTAGTTATTTCTTGGAGAGTGTCAAAGTATTTACATTCAAAGAGCCTGTTAAGAAAGCGCTAATTACAACGCTAACGAAAGCATAAACTGCTTTGTGCAAAAACTGTTCTATTTATATAAGTAATTACTATCTCTAAGTGTTAAAATCTTCAAAGCTGTTGTCAACTTAAATGTCTCCATTTCTGAATAAATGCGTTAGAAACATTTCAATATTATAAATAAACACATTGAAACGCAACATTTTTAACGCACAATTTTCCACACATTAAATTTTTTCCCTTTTTTGCAAGTATTAATTAACAGAATTTTCGTACAATTGACAGTGGCTTTTGCATAAATATGTTAAAATATCATTTGTTATTAAAATATTGCATTAAGAAAAGTGTAATAATTTGAGGAGAGAAAATTTTGAAGCAGGGAAATAATTTAAAGAAGAAGAATAAGAGGAAGAAGAAAAAGTAGAAGAAAGGAAGAAAAAGAAGAAAAAGAAGAAAAAGAAGAAAAAGAAGAAAAAGAAGAAAAGGAAGAAAAGGAAGAAAAAGAAGAAAAAGAAGTAAAAGAAGTAAAAGAAGTAAAAGAAGTAAAAGAAGAAGAAAAAAGAAAAAAAGAAGAAATAGGAGAAGAAAAAGCAGAAAAAGAAAAAGCAAAAAAAGAAAAAGAAGAAGAAAAAGAAAAAAAAGAATTTCTAAATAGAAATATATTTTTAAGAAATAATGTATTGTCAAGAAGGAATATCATTTTAAGAAGCAATAAATTTTTAAGAATAGATATAGGTATGTATTTTTGAGAAGGAATACATTTTTAGGAAAGAATACATTTTTAAGACGAAGCATATTTTAAGAAGGAATATATTTTTGAAATAAATGCACTGTTAAAAAGGGGAATAATTATAAGAACGAAAATGTATTTTAAAAGACAACATATTTATAGTTCAAGACAAAATTCCAGAAAACAACTTAAATATAAATTGAGCATAGAATAATTTAGAAGAGTGAAAATACATTGTGAGAATCCTTTTCGTAGAAAGATAATTGTATCAAGTAACATGAATATTTGATGAAGGAGTGAAAATGTTGGAAGTGAAAATATCCACTTAAAAGGCAGAGATGCTTTTTTCAAAGAATGAAAATAGTTTTATAAAAAGTGAAATTAACTTGACCTGATTCGGAAGATCTTTAATTACAACGTGATTCTATAGAAATTGGAGCCTAGTGCGTGCTGTAAAATGCATACACGTATTCAAAATGAATGAATAGATCAAGATACCTTCAGGATGGAAATAAACGAGGTGGTTGAATGGACTTGATAGCATGCTACAGAAAGCAGTTGTACCAACATGCTTGCGTTCCATCGTGAATTCACTGTCCTTCCGTAACATGCCTGCAGGGTACTATCAACGTGTTTGCAGTCCCGCACGTCCTAGAGCTCTCAGAATATAATATAGTCCAGCACTTACTGATGCTTAGATAAGTGTAACTAAAAGCCGAAAGAAAACTAGTTACAATGTTTGCACTCTCCGCTCCACTCAATTTTGAATTTTACCCAAATGCCTTCATTAATTCCTAATTGTGATGCTCCATGTGCCTCTTTTCTCCAACTAATTTTCATCATAATAAAGCAATTTACCTTCTAAACACCAAAATTTACATACTCGGCTTTTATATGTTAATTAATCTTTCCTATACAACAATATCAAGAATAATCTCAAACTCAAATTGCAATTAGACAGTATCATTTTATTTATTTACAGTTTGATGAAGATAAATGAAATGAAAAGGAAGATAAATCAGAATATCTTTTCCGTTTCAACTTGTATCTCTCTAAAGAATTTCTTTAATCCACAAGTGCAGATTAATGAGTATTTTTTTTCACTGCAGTGATAAGAATTTTTTTGTTTTTCCACTTTTACCGATTTTAAAAATTCACACAAAGGGCACTTTTTCTATTCCGCTCGAGCAAACATAAAATAACTAATAATTTTTACCACTATAAAATAACTAAATTCTCATTTTAACATTATTGCATTACGAATCCGATTTTCCGGTTCGTTGGAACCCTTTCCTTTTGGCCTTTATCGAAAACAACGCAATTAGATTACAAAAATCGTCAATCTAGTAAACAAGACTTGAATCATCTAGATTAAACAATCGAAACCTTTGTCGATTTAACAATCGAAATCTTTATCGACTAAACCATCGAAACCTTTGTCGATTTAACAATCGAAATCTTTATCGACTAAACAATCGAAACCTTTGTCGATTTAACAATCGAAACCTTTATCGACTAAACAATCGAAATCTTTGTCGATTAAACAATCGAAACCATTGTCGACTAAACAATTGAAATCTTTGTCGACTAAGCAATCGAAATGTTTGCCAATTAAAAAATCAAAATCTAAAGAAAATTAAAAAATGAAATGAAGAATACAAAAAGACTTTAAAACGAAAGGAGTAAATTAAATAAAAATTGTTTAATAATTTCTTCTGCAAAGGGAAGAAGATGGTTATTTAATCCACTCTAAAATATTCTGTTAGTCGTGTCGGTGACAATTTTGGTAATATTTCGTTCTATTAAAAGGAGTCGAAAACAGTATGGGATTGTAGAGACGGAAAATTTGAAACATGTATATGAATAAAGCTGATAAGCATCGTCGGTGTGTAATTGATGGTCGAGATTAGAGTCCACGCTGACTCAGACGAATGACATTTTCACTACTGGATCTAGGAACGGAAAGGACGAAAATTAATTAGACAGGAACCCCTGCCAGTTCAGACAAAGGGCCAAGCTCTTCATTTTAGTTCCATTCAATGTGGAACTTCAACTTAAAAAACAGCAATGGATGTTCAAAGAGACAATTTTGGTTCTGCCTGAACAGATCCTCTTTCCTATTCTCCAGCACACATCCTCATTCGCTTCTCTTTTATATTTTCAGACAAATTCAATTTTCAAATTAAATACCTACATCTTGTTCAGAGGAAAATGCAGAGCAGAATGAACAGTTGTAAATTTGCTTCTGTGTAGAAACAAAGAATAAATTGCTTGCGAAGGTAGCTTTTTGTGTGAGGTAACCTATTCATCGAAAATGTAGATTAAAAATAACACGAAAGGGATAAAATTCACTGGAAGGGACAAGAGTTTTCTAAAAAATCTAAAAGTCCCCTATAAAAGATCTAAAAGTATTCTTTTAGATAAGAAACACAGAAAAAAGAAAGACTTAAACCGTTTACATAATCAGTTAATTTTGTGGCTTAAAGCAAGATTAATTCATTTATTGGTCTTAAAATCAATCCAAAATGATACTTATGTAAACGGATCCAGCCAAAAGTGAACCATAATTCATTTTTTCAGTGATATTCTAAAAAGTCTAAAAGAGCAACCTAAAACGTACAAAAGCATGTCCTGAAACATTGAAGAGTATCCTGAAGTATCGAAAGTATCCTAAAATATCGAAAAGTATCTAAAAGTATCCAAATGTATCCAAGACATCCAAAAGTATCCCTAAACATAATAAAAGGTCCAGAAACGTTTTTGAAGTTCTAAAAACTGTTTTCAAACATCGCCTGAATATAAAAAATATACTGAATTTTGAAGGATAAAAAATGGAGCAATTGTGGCATTCTGGAGTAAATTTGGTGTTTTTAGCGCAATCGATGAATGAATAATCCTCGACAAGCTATGAGAGTTTGCAGAAAGGACTAGTGTAAGGGAATTATGCTATTCAGGAGCCACAATTAGATGTGAGAACACGTACAAAGATCCATTTCGCTCATAATGGACGGATTATCGTCCAATCAAATCATTACCTATTAGACTAGATATTAAACCTAATCCTAGAAATGAAATATTTCTCTATGTATGACATAATTTTACCTAAGCGAAACTATTCTATTAATTCCTTCACCAAGGAATTATCAATTTGATTCTATTAATTATCGTTGCTATCAAAATTGCATATCCTATTTAGTTATATGTATCGAACGCTTTGATTTAATTTCTGGGTGTGTATCACAACGTTCATCGTTCAAATAGCACAACTGATACATATCGCACCTCATTAGAGCGAGTATATTAATGTATGTGAGATAATCCATATGTACTTGATACACTTGATTTGTAAATTGATATTTAATTAACGAAAATCAATAAGACATTAACGTCACTATAGATATTTTTAAGTCTGAAAATTGTATTTCTAAAGTGCAAGTTTAGTTCCCTTGATTATGGTTTTTGAATTGTGGAGGAAATGTTTGGATTTACATTTGAATGTTGAAAATCTTGGGGATTCAAATAGCGCAATATGGGATTGTCAAAAGGGACTCTTGATGAATCGTAAACTGAAATAACCAGTCTTATAGTTTCAATATGAGTTTTATGACCCAAGTCAATTACTGAGTTTAGAACGCACTGTTGATGTTTTCCGAATGGGATTGGTACCAGGCAAAGTAATTAAACTATCCGTTGCCACATAAACGAACAGAAACAGACCATCGGATTCTCTGACTGGTTTCAACATTGGAATGAACGGTTTGGCCTTGATTAGACTACTCATCATTTGGCTCTAGTTGGCCACTGTTTGTAGAATCACTCGTGAAGGCTCTATGCTCAGTTACATAGACGTTACACCATGTCGCGTTATTCGATCACATACCACTAGAATATTCAATCAGTAATTCAAATTCACGATCATCCAACTACTCATTTTTGTGCACTTATTTATAAATTACACATGTTTCATTTATATCGTGTCTGTAAATTTTCATCACAAATTAGCGTTATAATTAATTTAATTCATTCATTATGATACACTTTGCAATTAATTACAAATGTTACAATTTACGAGTTACAATTAATTACAATTTACGAGTTACAATTAATTACAATTTACGAGTTACAATTAATTACAATGTGAACAAAGTTTTATTTCATTCTCATCAATAATGAGAAAGAATTAAAAATGTGCGATTTCTGACTTTTGCTAATATTCGTTAATAGCATTTGTAGAAAAGATTTGAATTCCTATTTGTTTTTATCAACATGTGACATAAAATTTACAACGTAGAGCTTCGTTACGAATACATTGTTACAAAAGATTGATGAAAGCGAATAATTCCGAATCTTAATGTAGCAGCTGGCCAATATCGATCAGCATTACTGGAATGCTAATAATCTTAATTGAAATTATTGAATCAGCGAAATTCCAAAACGTAATTTGAAAATAATACAACTGAATAAACACTAAATTAACACTGTTTATCTACTCATTATATTTACTGGCAAACTTTTGCACTAACGAACGTGCAAATTTTTGTATGTGAATTTACGAACTAGCAAATAACACAAAGATTAATAACTAACAAAAACTATCCAAGGTTACTCGTCTCATAAAATATAAAATAAAACATAAAATAATATATAAAATAAAATATAAAAAGTATAAAATAAATATATAAAAATAAATAAATAAAAACGAACAAAAAGGAACGAACGATTCAAAAACTACTAAAAACATAACCTAAAATTAATTCTTAACAAGAAATAACAACTGCAACAATAGCAGGAAATAAAAAGGAACGAACTTTAAAAAAGAAAACTATTGAAGAAACGAAATGCTTTTTCATAGTATGCTTTTTTCAGTCATATAATAGAAGTGACAGGACGAAATTGGAAAACAGTATCGGGTTACTTTTGGAAGTTGGATATTGTATCAAAGAATCAGTCGTCATCGTGTAATTGAAGTTTGGTTTCAATATTATCGAAAGACAGATAAATTGTGGAGGCCAGGGCAAAAAGTAAATGCATATCGCGGTAGAAGTTAAAATTTAACGGAATAATTTTTCCACGTCACGAATTAATTTCAAGCTCGACGCATTCTGATGCTCATCTCAGTGGAAGGAGACGACCTCTCGAGATTCGCTGTGTCTGTCGTTTATTGAAAATTATTGACATTCCTATTTTGATCAATAAAGGCGACTAAAGGCGATACGTGATTTCCCTCAAACTATATAGTTTTACTTAAGAGCTATTTGAGTCCGTATGACACCATACGAATTCCTCTATTAATGCATACCACCTGACTATCACGGCAAATTAACAAATTAAACCCAAGCATTCCGTTTGGTGTAAATTCACGACATAATTAGTCGTTAATTCAATTTACTGTCTTTAACGATTTTTGAGATAGTGGGAAACCAGAGATCTTATTCATTTTTTTTGTATACGTTTTACAGTTTTTTATTCCATCAAAATCGCCTGAATTTTTACAATATAAAAAATTTATATTCAATGTACGAAATACAATGATATCCTTAAAAATAGCTTTTTAAAAATTCCCTGTGCAGAGTGAAACTTTATACCCTCAAAAGCGTTTTCTTAATTACTCAGCTTCCAATTGAGAAGACTTGATGTTGCAAACCTTTTGCCATGGAATCGTATCCTTTATCAAAGGATAAGTACTCATTAGAGCCTATAATTAGTGCACAGTGAATCTTTCATGCGATCTTCAAGGATAAACAAAATGAATGTTCAGATGAGTATTAATGTTACAAACTTCCTCACGAGTTTGAATAAAGAGCTCTTTTAAAACTGAAATTAGAAACTTTAGGAACTTGAAAACTATCAAAGAACCTTTTTCCATGTTCTTATACTCGGAAAATTATTCATAATTCTTATTCTTTTAGTTAACACTGAATAATTATAATAAAGATAATAAAGATAGTTTAACGAGCAGCGCAAAGTTCAAGTGAAAGCAGGTAATTAATATTGAAAAGAATTTAACGAAATAAATAGAAATAATATAAAGTAGAAAGAAATAAAGGAGCAGACGCATAGGAGATGTAAAATATAAAACAAGTCAAAGAGAAATTTATTCTTGCATTCAAACAAAACTTTTAAACAAAGGCAAAGAATGACAATAGAGCGGAAAATTAATATTATTAATTGGTGATAAGTAAGCAAGTGCAAGTTTCTATTATTAAACAGTGCAATATTTCCTTTATAGAGATAGCAAAGATTTAAAGAATAAATGGAAAACTGTCTGACTCAACACGACGTATTCTACTGAATCTCAACTATTCAGAAAACGGAAAATATTCGTGTCTGTCTCAACACGGATTTTTCTACTAATAATGATCAAAACGACTAGAGTTTACAAATTATGATATTATTAAATAACATTGTTTAATAAACAATATACCTAACAAAAATAACAATAAAAACAATAGCAATAACAATACAATAATAATAATAATAATAATAATAATAATAATAGCAATAACAATAACAATAAAAAAACAATAACAATAACAATGAAAAGAATAAAAAATATAAAAAACGACTTACAGAAGAAAAAATAGACAATTAAAGAACAATACACACAACAATAACAACACAGGAAAAACAAAATGTTAAATTTGAAGATGGACTTAAATTTTTACAGGCATATGCCTGCAGAATTCCATTTTATCTTGAAATTTAAAAGATGACGCATTGAAAAAGAACATTTTGTTTCTTCTGTGAAACACTAACAAAGAACAAACAAGGTATAGAACAAAAAATCACAAACAATAAAAAAGAACAAAAAATACAGAACAAAAAATACAGAACAAAAAATACAGAACAAAAAATACCGAACAAAAAATACAGAACAAAAAATAATAAGCAATGAAGAAAAAAATGACAAAAAAAATAATAGCAACAATTGTCAGTACGAAATGACACTCTTGAAAAAGTATTTCACTTTTTGCACAAATTGACGTTGTGAAATAGAAATGAAGTCTCATTTAATTAAATGAATTCTTATAAGATTACTGGATATGGTTAAAAAGTTTGAGAAAGACGTGAAAAGGAGATCGAATTTTCCTTGCCTCATCTTCACTAATCTAGTAAAATCAACTTTCCAATATTGAGAATTCAGTCGACCTAAAATCTTACATCCTGCGCTAGAAAATCAAATTGGTGGTGAACTCGCTAAAGAGAAAAAAATACATGGAGTAAAGATATTATAAATGAAAAGAGCAAATGAAAGATAGGAAAAAAGCTGAAAGTGGTCTGCATTTTTTACTTTCTTTCGTTTATATATGAACTGCGAGCAGCAGGAAAAATTCCCCAGCGAGTAAAAATAAATGTTGCATCTTTTTATAATAAATACAATTTTAACGTAATAAGCTCCATGTGTAAATTGAACTTAAGAAATACTTATTTGTCAATTAATTTTTATGCCATTTACCAAGCTAGAGAAAAATTTATAATTACCTTTGCTAATTAATGAGAAATAACTATTTTGAAAATCTAAATATATGTATATACGTTTTGCAAGTATAAAATAAACTTGTGCATTAGCTTTATGAACAGGTTTCGTTTTAATTATCCACAACTAGCGTTGCATGCACATATAAAGTCATCATTACTACGGAGTTAAACATTCTCGGAACATAAATACACTCGTCTGAAAATAAAGTTAACTTACAGTTTGTTTTTGCCCTTCACAAATGTTCGACGTTTGTAAATTTATTATATATTCCAGCAGAGAAAGTACATTATACTTTTGTCATCTAAGTTTCTATTTTTTACTTTTCATTTTACTTCTATTCTTTACTTTTAATTGTACTTCTATTTTTACTCCTATTTTTGCCTCTATTTTTTACTTCTATTCTTTACTTTTAATTGTACTTCTATTTTTACTCCTATTTTTGCTTCTATTTTTTACTTCTATTTCTACTTCTATTTTTTATTTCTATTTTTCACTTCTATTTTTTACTTCTATTTTTTACTTATATTTTTTACTTCAATTTTTTACTTCTATTTTGTACTTCAATTTTTTACTTCTATTTTGTACTTCTATTTTCTACTTCTATTTTGCACTTCTAGTTTCGCGTCCATTTTTTTCTTCTAATTGTTGCTTCTATTTTTGCGTCTATTTTTTGCTTCTAATTGTGGCTTCTATTTTTTACTTTTAATTTTTACTTTTATTTTGTACTTCTATTTTGTACTTCTATTTCGTACTTCTAGTTTCGAGTCCATTTTTTTCTTCTAATTGTTGCTTCTATTACTTTTAATTTTTACTTTTATTTTGTACTTCTATTTTGTACTTCTATTCTGTACTTCTAGTTTCGCGTTCATTTTTTTCTTCTAATTGTTGCTTCTATTTTTGCGTCTATTTTTATCCACTTTTAGTTTTCTGTTGTCTTTTAATTTTTCATTTAGTTTTATTTTTCTACATAGTTTACTGAATTTTCTGTTCCGAACAACAGAGCTTTTTTAAAAGAACAAAATGAACAGTTTTGGTTCAACAAAAACGCGTTTTATTGCAGTTCATAACTAAAATGATTTTCAAAGTAATTTCTGTGGAAAGCGAGGCATTTTTCTATATTCGAGATTCCAATGTACGTCATATAAAACGGGCAGGTCGGGCCGTCATACGTTTTCCACCTCCCACAAGTTCTGGCCAAAATCGTGATCATAAATCACCACACCGTCATTTCGCATGTCACAAAAGAAATAAATTCTATTCCTCCCGGTGGAGCACGAGCGACGCATTTGCGCTTCAAGTAAAAGAAGCTCCGTCTGCCACGAAAAAGACTAGAAAATAATACAAAACAAGACAACAGTCTTGTGTACGCAAAGAATGTTATTTCAACGCCCAGACTCCTCTTGCAGAATTTCTTTTTTCTCAAGAAAACCCATTGTCAAGATCGGTGTGATATTTTCTGAAACAAAAGCAATGTCATAAACCGGCCCTGAATTCACAATCTGCTTTTGACTCTTACTAATACTTAGAAACAATGCACAATTTTGACACTTGTAAAATTAATATACATTTTTTATTCTAAAGAATAATAATGTTGTGAAAAGTATAAAGAAATAAATATGAAAAATTAATAAAGATTTGTTTTTTTAAATAGATTTCTTGCAGACAACAAAATTATTTAACATTTTTTTATTTACGTGAAGTTGTATAAACAACACGGAGAAAAATTACAAGAAAAGTTAACCAAAAATAGTTAAGTAAAATCTACCTAACCTCACTTAAGTAATTTTTACCTAAGTTGTCAAGTAAAATATACCTAAAATGTTAAGCAATATATTTAGCTATTCGTTATTTACTCAAGTAGTTAGGTAAAATTTACTTAACTTTTCAAGTAGATTTCACTTAAGTACTTAAGTAATTTTTACCTAGTTCGTATATATATATATATATAAATGATTCACTTTTGAAATGATTCACTTTTGAAATGATTTTTAAAAAATGGTTTAAACAATAGTTTGTATTAACATTTCTTATTGCCACTGCAGATTGTTCTAAAAAACCGTAAAATTACATCCGCATCAAACTTTTTATTTCTTCGTTATCGCAATGAACTTTTTGTTCGTCAAAAAATTAATAAAAATCTTTAATTGTACATTGTATGAAAATTGTACATTCTACGATGATCGTAATTACATAATGTTTGCTACTGACAATAAATTTCCCATTAGGTTTCAAAAAGCTTTTGAAACCACCATGAATATTGTTAATAAAAAAAGGATTATATTCTACACATTGAGGTAATCAAATTGTATATAGAATGCCGGGAAATATTCAAAATCGTCGGGCATTTGAAAGTTTCCTTATGTACAAAAAAAAGTGCAAGATATTTGTATACATGAGCACGGAGCGTTTTCCCACTTTATTCAAATTTAACCCCTTTTCCCGAGCACAATCCTCGAAACTGATCCTTTTGAATTGTAAGCTCAGGCTAATTTGAATATCGACGTGCTACACTACTGGATTTGTCTCGAGAGGAATTTTATTTCATTCCAATTGACACGTATTTACATGAAACAGAAAGTATGTACCTTTTTTCCAACTCTCTTTACAAGAACATTCCAGAAAAAGCTTTTTTCCAACTATACACTTAATCTTGAATGCAAATCAAATTCCCGGGAACAGTTAAATTGCGAATCACATTTAACTAACTCTTCAGAAGTTCAGCTGCCAGATGGCTTTTATTTTGCATAATTGTGAATCTTTCGAAAATAGATAATCTTTTATTAATTCATTCAATTTTTTAATTAATTTAGTCACTTTTTATTCATTCATTCAGTTTTTTAATTGATTTAGTCACTTTTTATTAATTCATACATTTTTAAAATTAATTTAATGACCTTTTATTAATTCATTCATTTTTTAAATTAATATATTCACTTTTTATTAATCCTTACATTTTTAAAATTAATTTATTCACTTTTTATTAATTCGTTCACTTTTCATTCGTTAATTTTTTATTTGTTTTTATGTAATGTTTATTCGTTCATTGTTTATTCGTTCATTGTTTATTCGTTCATTGTTTATTCGTTCATTGCTTATTCTTTCATTGTTTATTCTTTAACTTATTTATTATTAACTCCTTCATTTTCTTAAGGTAATTATAATTTAAATTTTATTCTATAATTTGTAAACATTGAATACAACTTTGGAATGCAAAAAAACATTAAACAACAATACTGATAAATAGATTACATTTTCTAACAAATCATCTCATAGATTTGCCCAGAAATTAAAAATAACTCTATTATTTTCTCAGTCACCTAAAATTTTAAAAAAGATGCCATCTGGACTATTGCTTCGTGAAAAAGGGAACTACACTACAATAACATGGTGTCTTATTTTCAGCAAAAACGTCTTAAATTAAGACATATTTGGTGACTAAGACACAAAAAATGTCTTAATTTAAGACGTTTTTGACCAAATAAGACACTTTTGTCCCACTTTGAGAAAGAATTGTATATAAAATTAGAGATAAGAAAATTAACTTGCAGTGATTAAAATAAGTGTCGCGATAAAATAACCACAAGTGTAAAATGAACATAAATACACATTTTTTGATAATTTATTTCTCACTACCTGAAAGAAAATATATTCCCAAGAAGGGCGCAATTTGTAACAGTAACATAGTTTTCAGCTCTGAATGACTTGAATGGTCGGTTTAACATTTTTGCATCTAAATCGAAGCGAGTATGTTGGACTTTCACATAGAACAAGTTGAATTCAAGGATCTTTTTAGCCTTTGAGACTTTGAAAAGCTCACTTACTAAAACTCAGTCTAAGTTTCCAAAGTTGCCATGATAGTCATTTTTCACAGTAACGCTGTATATCGAGTTTCAAGGCGTCAAGTTAAAGCGTCCGCATTGGTAGGAAATGGGAGGAAAACGGAATAAAACATAGAAAATATATGGCAAAGAGAAATATCGTGAACGCTTATCGTCTTTTACGCTCAGTCTGTAACAGTGTACAGTGTGCACTGTGACACTGTGAACTGATGGCTTTAATTACTGAAACGCTTTCCGCTAAGAGGCCAATTTAGTCGCTTTCTAAGCTTTGCTAAATCGACTAACAAAACAGGAGATCATTAAGTATTGTAAACAGGAATTTAAGATATTATGGAAAATAAAAAAAACATCAAGATATTCCTGAAATGTCTGACTAAAGTCGTTTTATACTACTGTGCGAAAACAGTCTATAGTTTCAAACAATGAACGTACTTATTGAAAATAATTTATACACGTTTATTACGTTCTGTCTGACTAAAACTGCCTTGAACTACTGAAAATCGCAAGCAACTGAATTGTTCTGTTTTGTTTATTATCATCAAATTTTAAACCATATAAATAGTGTTAAAATTATTATTATTATTATTATTATTACTATTTTACAAAACAAGTTCTGGGGAGGGAAAATGCATTTACGCACGACGTTTTTTTTATTATTATAATTATTATTATTATTATAGTCTTGAATTATAATTAGATAATTAAAGAATATATTTTTGGATTTACGAGTATAAATACTTATAATAATGCGAGCACGGATTTATTTGATAAACTCTCGAAGTTCATTTTTCGAGTTGCATTTCATGTGTAAAATTCCATTTGTAAATCACCACTAGAAAGGATTAAAATCATTATTTGTTCAATCAGCCATGTATCATGTAAATTATTATTAATTCAAGACTATGATTAAAACCCTATTCTACTAATGCTGAGGACAAATGAGCGATACAAATTGGAATCAAATTAAATTCAGTTTGAACAATTTAATTTAATCAGTCTAATTGAAACGGTTAAATTTAAGCATTCGCAAACATAGTTAGCGATTTTTTCATTGTATTGTAAACTTTTTTTATTATTGCATTTAATAACATTGTCCTTTCGGTCTCTTTTTTACTTATGTCATATTTACATGTTTATGCATAAAAATAAAATTAATGTAAAACGACTTTACAGAAAAAGAAATTGGATATGATGCGTCATAGTTTTACGATTGATAGTCAATGATTAGTGAATAATAGTGAATTTTTACGAATTCACGAACCAGGTTTACGAACCTGGTTTTAAACCTGGTTTTAACCTTTAAATTTTATATTTGGTGCAGACATTGTTAGTGTTAAAGCAGCACTACAAAATTATCTGCGGCAGTGACACTACTAAGTTTACAGATTTAATAAAGTCGGATGAGTTGAATTTAGTGCATTTCCTGCAGGAAATTTTTACATGATTTATCTTTATAGTTGAAGAGATATTGTAATTAATTACCTGTCGGGTGAAAAAATTAGGTGGTAAACTGCAAAGTGATGCTTACAATTCGTCTCAAGTCATCATTTTCCTGAAACATAATGCATTTTCTATCTTGCGGCAGCTATAATCTGTAACGACCATATTCATCTTTTCAACTTGGCCGCTTTATCATCCACAATATAGTCCCTTCAGCTTTATTTTCAAGATTCACTTAGAGAAAAAAAACTTTATCGAGCATATTTTCAAGCAATTTATCACGCAGAAAACAAATGTTGATTGTTGTTTCAACGCTGCTTTATCCAACAAGTAAAAACAAATGGAAAATTCAATTTGAAAGTTAAAATATTTAAAATTGATTACATCAAACTGATCGTGATTTTCCGAAAAATAATTTAAAGATGAAAGCCATTTGCAGAACGAGAATTCAAGGTGGCTTTTTGAAATTTAAATGGCACTTGAAAATGTACAAGAGGGATAATTGATCGTTAGCTGCTCTGAGTTGTGTTTAAAATTTAAACCATCCTTAATGGTAGCAGTCATTAATATACTTTCTCAGGCAGGAAGTGAGGGTAATCAAGAAATACATGGTATGGAGAAGCTGCTGAGTCAAAATCCTGTCTCATCGCGACACTTGTCTCATGCATCTCGTATGTTAATTGAAACAGTATTAATAATTGACACCCATAGTTTGCGTAGAAAAGCAGGAGCTCAGCAAAAGCAGCTTATAGAAGCCAGTAATAATGCAAAGGAGCTTCCTGAGTTACGGTGTCTCTACCAGTCACCGTAACTCGACTAACTTCGTTAACTTCTTATTAATGGAGAAAGGGTTACATGGCCAACTATATTATAGCTCGTAAAAACAGTTACGATTCACGAGGAAATGGCTACAGTCGAGAAGACGATAAATCGAAAACTTGTGCAAACCAGTAACGCCAAGTTTCAACTTCGGTCCTTTCTTTCTTTCGATTATGAAACATACATCGACTTATGGCTTCATTTCTATTCACCCTTCTGCATCCAAAAAAGGTCTCCTGCCCTTGCAAAAAACAATGTCGGGTCCAAAAAAGTGTACAATTCGAGAAAGAAAATATAAATAATAGAAACGGATAAAAAAATACAGTCCAAATGTAGTCAAATTGTGTAATTAAAAAAACACTCTCGATTGTTTCCTGTAACAATATTTTCTACAAGATTTTCTATAACAATATTTCTGACAACAATATTTTCTACAATAATATTTCCTACAACATTATTTTTACAACAATAATTCCTACAATATTATTTTTACAACAATATTTTCTACAATAGTTTCTACAACAATATTTTCTACAACAATATTTTCTACAATATTTCCTACAACAGTATTTTTTACAACAGTATTTTCTACAACAATATTTTCTACAACAATATTTTCTACAAGAATATTTTCTACAACAATATTTCCTACAACAGTATTTCCTATTAACAATATTTGTTTTATAAATTTTGGCAAAATATCATTCAGTAGCACTCAAATAAATGATATTGAAAACTATCAATCTCTCCGAGTCAAGTTTTTTATTTATGGATAGAAATTTCAAAAACAAACAATTCTTTTAACGTTTCGACGTCTCGGCCGTCTTCTTCAAAAATTGAAGAAGGCGCTTGTGAAACTGAATTTTCTATATTGTAATTTTGTTGTTACAAAATAGAATACAATAATTTTTTTATAAATAAAATATATATATTTTTAAGAAAAATACACATTAATTCAATAGCAACTATTTTTTGTGTTTGAAATTAAAACCTACAAACAAAAAACTTAATTGACTCGGAAAGATTGATAGTTTTTAGAATCATTTTTTTAATGTTATTTTTTTAATTTATGACTATTTGATTATTTATTAACACTGCACAAACTATATATTAAAGACTGCACAAACTATATATTAAAACACTGCACAAACTATATATTAAAACACTGCACAAACTATATATTAACACTGCTCAAAACTAGAAAGTCAGGGTACAAAATAACCAACTTTAAAGAGAAGTGTCAATACAATTGTAGAAACTAATTAAAAACTAATAATCCCGTGTATTAACTTTGTGTTGATTCAAATTAAAATCACATTGTGCAATAGAAAAGCAACTAATTAACTTAAACCGCATGTCAAATAGTTCCATGGAATTTCGTTGATATGAACTCACTAATCGCACTACTACTGTTTCAAAGACATCAGCTTTAAATACAGCGGATGAATCAATTAGAAACAATTTCAAAATTAACCAAGTGGACAAATAAAAGAATTACTAGTTCTTTTGGTTCCTAATGGGTTAACGTTTTTAAATCTTGAAGAAAAGGAATATTAAAACATTGTAAAGAACCCGAAGAAAAAAGATATTATTATAATTGCATATTATGATTTAAGTAATTTAATTAAACATATATAATTAAATAATATAAATAAATAAAACAATGCTTTCCTATGAGGAAGCAAAATTAAATAAATATTATTCAAATAATCCAGAAAGAATTTTTTTCTGAGAACGAATGGAATTCGCTGTTGCAAAAGAGTTAATTATATGTTTGGAGTCAGTAATCTTTTGCGAGCCAACTGGAGTCATTATTAATGGTCAACTGCCTAGAAATTTCATCTCGATTGGTTCCAAAGTTCAGTGACATTGCGAATCTTGTTTTCCACATAAAGGAATGTTGCGATGACACCTCGATAACCTAGGGATCCGTAAATCCAGCAGCTCCACCTTAGATTTTGTCTTGCAAGGATTCTCCAAAGCACAAGTCCACGCAACCGGTGGTAGTGCAATAGATCTATAAGCCAACGAGGCAAAATAAATCGAAATGGACCCTTGAGCTGCATTCTTTATTCTTTTATGATTAAAAAAAACTTTCTTCCCACAAAGTATAACTATATATTTATTCTTTCAACGGTCAGCAAAAAATTCTAAGCGAAAAATACGAAATTGCTTCCCGTTTGTCTCAACTCGAATTTCTTTCAGTTCATTGAAAGACTTGTATTTTTTTGATAAAAGGTTTCTTATGAGCTATACTGGCATCAGAATCCTTTCAAAAATGATAAAATAGAATTCAGTCTGGCAGTATCAATTACCGGATGCTTCGAGACATACAATTTAACGAACGCAGTATTTTAAATTACAAATTAACTCATGGAAATGAATTAAAATTACAAAAATTTAATTACAAAAAATAAATATATAAATAAATTACAAAAAATGAATACATAAATGAATTACAAAAAATGAATACAAAAAATAAATACAAGAATGAATTATAAAAAATGAATACAAAAATGAATTATAAAAAATGAGTATTTTTGTATATATACAAAAATGAATTACAAAAAGTGAATACGTAAATGAATGACAATGAATAATTTACAATAAAACAATTTACGAATTGTGTTCAGAAAATTAAATAACATTGCAATTTATTTTTACGTTTCGAAAATAATTTGTTTAATTCTTAATATTCGTTGTGTGTTGAATTTGTTTAATAATTTTTGATGAAAGTAATTATCGAAATGATAATAAGTAATTTAGAATAAAATCTGTATGGACGATTTTAATGATAATATTGAAACTTAAATGAGGAATCATAGTCGCATTGATGATTTGATATTGGAATATCATTGTCGGTTAAGTGTGCTTGATTAAATTTGGCTTTCAACATGAAGCTTAATCATCTAGCAACAATATTTGAATGTTCAATGGTCATTATAATATTGGCAATTTCCTAGTTATGTGCCCTACATGTCCTAAAACTTACTGGCAAATAAATTTAATAGTACTTTACTTACAATTAGTACGTAATTCATCTCAATCAACTTTCAAGGACCAATTTACTGCTCGGACAATATTTTGTTAACAAAATTCGATTTCAATTTTTACTCCTCGTTTAACATTCGTCTCTTCAATCTAAAAATCACAATCATTACACACTCTCTGCTGAGTCTATATTGTATTATTAATAAATAAATGACAAATGTCTGTTAGTGGAATTAATTAAGAATACAATTTTAATTCTCTGTATAAAAATAATTATGCCATAATTAATAATCATGCTATAGTTGATAATTATGCTATATTTAACAATTATATACTATAATTGATAATGATTAGCTTTGCTCAATTTGAGCCCGCGTCGAAAGTTTAACTTTTTTCTGTGTTATAGAAAAACTGAAAACTATCTGTAATATTAATTTTAGAAACAATGCAATTAAAATGCAAAAATTATATCTTTGTGAATTACAGACTGGAATAACCTGCGATATTGATCGTAAATTAGTTGGTGATTAAATATGTAAATGTAACACTTTTTCTGTGAAATACTAACGAAATCTTGCTCTCGAATTGCACTAGGGATGCGTGTGGTTAGGAGTAGCGATTGTACTAGGACATTAATGTCAGGGGATGGCGCTTGCTAGCTCGTTAATAATTCCAGTTTCTCCCATCCACCCACCCATCCATGAAACGAGTGGAGCCTCTACCGCCTGATCCAAGCATCAGGTTCCTACTTATCTAAGGCAAGTTGCATTCAGCACCCAAGTGCATCTCCGTATCTCCAACACGTACGAATACAACGTTTCAATTCAAGGGACTCTTTTTTTGTCATTTGTCGACGCTCATCGATTCTTAACTCTACACGTATTGTGCCCTCGATAGCTTCAAATAATTGACAGAATACCCAATAAATAAATAAAGAGAGAATAAACTGCAACTTTTATTTTTCTTCATTTCCACATTCTGGTAATTTTGATTAAAAACCTTAAAACTCCTTTTGAATGAAAAGGAGAAAAGGAATATTATAAAAATTTAGATTTTAAAAATTATATGTTACTTTTTCTTTGTATAAATTCAGTAGAAAAAACCGCGTTGAGACAGAGAAGTTACATAGTTTTTGTAATTAAAATTCAGTAGTAAAAGGCGTGTTGAGTCGGACAGAACAGTTTTCCCTTTTCTACGCTTGAAATTCAGTGGAGAAACCCGATTGAGTCAGACAAGACAATTTTATGTCTGAAGGATAGTCAGTAGAAGATACCGACCTGAGTCAGACAATTTTTTGCATGCAAAACAGTTTTCCTTTTTCTACGTTTGGAATTCAGTAGAAAACTCTGATTGAGTCAGACAAGCTAATTTTATGACTGTAGAATAGTAGTAGAGTCAGTAGAAAATACCGTCTTGAGTCAGACAATTTAAATTTGAAAGCAGAATTTTCATTTTAATTTAAAATTAATATTAATATTTAATTAATTTTTAGTGTTAAATTTCAGTGGAAAACCCCGATTGAGTCAGACATGCCAATTTTATGATCAGAGGATAGAATCAGTAGAAGAAACCGCCTTGAGTCAGACAATTTAAATTTTCGAATCTCATTCAGTAGAAAATGGTTGCAACAATGTTTCTATGCAGGAAAGTTTTTCCTATTGTTGCAGGTCAATTTTAGTAGAAAATACCGTGTTGAGTCAGACTATACAATTTTTCAATTTCGAATCTAGGCTTCAGTAGAAAATTACAGTTGAGTCAGCCAATTCAATTTTGCGAGCGTTTGCAGTTTAGATTCAGTAGACAATGCTTTTCGAGTCAGGCATGTTGATAAATTATTATAGTTTGCTTCTTTAGAAATCAGCGGTAGTCCTATAGATCATAATTTTATATAATATAGATCATGATTATTATTTGCAAGTAGATTTCAATAACGGGTGATTAATTTTCTTTATTCCAATTATACGACCATATAACATTGATTGTTTAAAAATATAATTTTGTCTTCTAAGTTAATGATATATTGTGCACCTTAATATTAATATTTAAGATTAATATTTAATATTTAATAGTAATATTAATATTTAAGATTAATATTTAATAGTAATATTAATATTTAAGATTAATATTTAATAGTAATATTAATACTTAAGATTATTATTTAATACTAATATTAATATTTAAGATTAATATTTAATAGTAATATTAATATTTAAGATTAATATTTAATAGTGATATTAATATTTAAAATTAATATTTAAAAGAAATCAATAAAAGACAAAATTAATTTATTTTTGGTTTCTTTCATGAATAAGGTTTACAATTCTTGATGATCTTCTATTATGAGTTTCTTATTAGTGAGAAAATGGAGGAATTCAATAATTTTCTATATAAAATATTAATGAACGACACGATTCAGAAATAATCCTATCTACTTATATTTTAATACCTTTTATCCCGTCCCTAAAGATTGGAATCCCACCACTTTTAGTCAATTATGCGAAGCACGTATACTCTGATTAAACGAACTATGGTACTTCGTGCCTGCAGCCGCTAAAAAGAGAAAAATGGATCTTATCAGTCTACCGCACTGCTATTGTCTGCACCCAAAGTATATAATAATACTTCAACCTCATTATAACAATATATCTGCTTCAAGACCGAAAATATTTTTTCATCAAAACGAGTGCTACCATTTTTATATCAAAATCTTTACCGTTCTCATCATCGTCGTTGTAAAAACTTGCACGTGAGAATAATAAATCTAATGCAATATTTAATCAAATATTAAATAATCAAATATTAATAATCAAATATTAAATAATCAAGTATTAAATAATCAACTATTAAATATTCAAATATCAATAATCAAATATCAACAATCAAATATTATATTTAATAAAAATAAAAAAGTTTATATAATTGTGGTCGAACTTCACTTGTAAGTGAATTTGTATTCCATATTTTGTATGATATTACACATGTAATTTCAATGTTTAGTACAATATTTTGGAGACATTTCATTAAATAAATTATATTTCGTGTTTGCAACAGTTTTATAGATTTTTTTCAACATTTGTGTGCGCATTTATTCAGTTAAAAAAACCAAAAGGAATTTTTCATAGAAAGTGACGTGGATTTTCCAAGTGAAGCTTATTACAGGAAGAAGAGGATTGTAGAGCTTTTTTCTGCCAAATTCAATGTTAAGTAGGTAGGAATGCAGAAGGCACGTTGTATACGTGTAGCAGCGCTTGTTTTACATCCAATGCATTATAAACACACCCATATCCGTATGAGATCTGTAAAAGCAAAGTGCGCCTTATAACGTTGTTCGTAAGCATGCAAATGTGCAAAAACGTGAGCCTGAAAAGCTGTGACGTTCACCTTATCTTCTCTAAAAATTTCTCGAGTCTTTATTAGATGTGAAGTTAAGCTTCTGAAAAGAGGATGCGTTCCGAGTCACATAATGGCAGCAAATCGCATTTTCCAAACTTGCTAAACACATATTGAAGAGATATGTCGCATAGAGTTGCGCATTAAATAACATCACTACTTTTTTAAAAAGAATTTTTCGCCCAACTTGAAAATTTGAATTTCGAGAAAATCAGCTCATTGAAAAACAATTTTACATTTCAAATTCTTATGTTGAAGAATTCAGATTCAATGTTTTTTTTTATTCAAAACTGACTTGTTCTAATTAGAATAGAATAGAAGAGATTTCAGTTTTCGAATCTTTTTTTAGAAGAGAAAACTTTTAAAATTTATTTGCAAGCAAAAACTTTTCTTTGATTCAAATAAAATTTACTTGCAAGAAACAACTTTTATTTCATTCAAATAAAATTTACTTGCAAGAAACAACTTTTATTTGATTCAAATAAAATTTACTTGCAAGAAACAACTTTTACTTAATTCAAATAAAAATTATTGAGAGAAAAATTTAAAGAAATGGAAAAAATTGAAGAAACTTTAATAAAAATGTTACATCGATGAATTTATTATGTAATTGAATCGAACTTTATAACGCCTCATCTCTCGGCTTCAAAATTCACAAGATAATTTTATTATTTATGAAACGAGTAGAAGGTTTCTACAAGCTTTCAAAGTTAATGAATGGGAAGAAGAAACTTGCTTCGTAAGTGCAAGTGTTGGTGTTCTTAACATTTTAGAACAGTGTCAATAGTAAAGTTAATTCAAAAAGAACCAAGATTGGCAAATTCATCTCAACAGTAATGACATTAATAATTAAAAGACAAAAATTTAAGTTTACAAGTCTAGCAGAGAAAGGCATTCGATTGTTAAGAAACTAACATAATTGAAACTTTATTCAATTATTTTTTTGCTTCCTCAAGAAGAAGCTTTGTTTACATTCTCATCAATAATAAGAGTGTATCTTTAAATCCAAATCCAATTCAAATAATTGTTTTTTTAAACTAAACACAACGAAAATTACAATTATTTTTATTCATTTAAAAGCTCAAAACTATCAAAATAATTGATAAATTATTATAATTAACGTACTAAACGTATACAAGAAATGAATTTTCTCATTAAGAAATGCCTGCAGAAATGAATTTAGAACACTCAAGGAGTGCTTTTACATGTCGAGGTTTGTCTTTTGCACGTGAACATATGCACAAGACAAGCGTTAACATGTTATAATATTCATTTCCTATAGTGTAAACGATTATAAAATTAAAAGCCACTTTAAAATAAATAATCTCCACCGAGACCAGAACTGGAACTACTTTTGACGTTTATCTAAACATTTTAAACAAGTTTCGAACATAACAATCTAACTTTTATGATTTTGCACTTATAATATACAATTTAGTCAAACTGCTTTTATTATATATGTGACCGTCCACAACAAAAGGAACCTTAAGGCTTCTACTGATCAACAAAATTTCCTAATTTTCAAAAGTTACCTTAAGTCAAGAGCGCAGAAGGTAATATACTCGACACTTATTCTTGTTTCAAGAATATTTTCGATTCAATACAAGAATTTTTAAGTTCGAATCAGGAATAAATAATTAGATTGGGAATAGTTGTTCTTAAATCAGGAATAGTTATTCTTAAATCAGGAATAGTTATTCTTAAATCAGGAATAGTTATTCTTAATTCAAGAATAGTTATTCTTAAATGAAGAATAGTTGTTCTCAAATTAATAATAGTTATTCTTAAATCTGGAATAGTTATTCTTAAATCTAGAATAGTTATTCTTAAATCTAGAATAATTATTCTTAAATCAAGAATAGTTATTCTTAAATCAAGAATAGTTATTCTTAAATCAAGAATGAATACTTGAATCATGAATATATAGTTTATTTTGTAATTGATTCACAAAGGTTTCAAAAACAAGTTCAAAATGAAGTTATAAGAAGTATACACAAGTTGGAACAAATTACATCTCTGCCGTACGAAATTAAAACTTCCGTAATGATCATTGTCATCATAATTACAATAATGATGATGCTAACAATAATAATGAATAAAAATAGTGATAATAATGGTAAAATTAATAATAACGGTAAAATTAATAATAACGGTAAAAGTAATAATAACAGTAAAAGTAATAATAACAGTAAAAGTAATAATAATATAACTAAAAATAAAGAAAATGTCTTCTCATTAAATACGGAAATGTGAAAAATGTAATATTGAAGATAAAAGTTTTCTGCATTCTTGAAGGTAAATTTTTATTACATTTCAAAGATCTCTGTGGCTTGTGATTCCTCTCACTGTGACTCCATTTAGTAATAAAATTTTATTTCTATTTCAATAATTCACTTGTCGAGGAAAGCGAGCAAATAATGTTATATGTATTTTTGTTGCGCATATTACTGAGAAACATTACATTTCTGAGTAAGTAAAGTCATACACGAGCAGTATGTAAAGTCATATATATATGTAGTGGCGACGAGAGCTGATGTCAGCCTCCCTGAGGCACAGAATCGCTGAGCACGGCACCGTGGTTTACATGAGTAAATACATAAATAAGGAAAGCCGGCATTAGGTGCTTGTCATTATTCTCACATAAAGAATTCAGAAGCGTGTATACTAGAGGCTCTCTCCCAAGGCATAGGATGCTATATCCTTTACTTTAACTTACCGCACATATAGCCTTCTCTTCGTCGACACGATACAACAGGGAATTTCACGCTCTTGAAAAATTCGTTTACGAACAATTTCGCACGAGATTGAGGGGCTGAATGTAAAAACCAATTAAAGGAAATGAGCTTTTAACGATTTTTACCTTTTTTTTAGCAAAATTTTTCTATTGAAACGAAAGTCTTGAGAGATCCCTGGAGGATCAATTTTAGAACGTTTTAAAACCACAGAGGCTTTGAAGGTAAATTTCACTTCGAACCCTAGTTACTAGCTTTAAATATTTACTTCTTTGTAGAATCGCTTCTTTTAACTTTGTAGATTTATTTTGAATATTTTTTTAAGCTCGTAACACTTGCAGTTTGAGAACTCTTGTATATCTCCTTAGCTATACTGGCTGCTTGAGCTCATAAGAGTCTTCTCTAAAAGCTTTCGAGGTGACAGAAACTCAACTTTAAGTTGAATCAAATATTACCTCTTAACTCTTTCATAACGTCGTTTCGCTCATGCTACGTGTTCTTCCTTATTAATGTACATAGGTGATTTTAATTTCCATGAGAAGTGTGTGCGCAAAACATAAACTATTTACAGTCAGAATATAGTCCTTTTTCTCTCTGCACTATTTTTTACATTTCTTTTTTTACATTTCTTCTTTTACATTTCTTTCTTTACTTTTTTTCTTTTACATTTCTTTCTTTACATTTCTTCTTTTACATTTCTTTCTCTATTCTTCTTTTTATTTCTATTTCTTTCCATTTCTTAAAGAATTTTCCATTTCAACAAGAAAGAAATTTTATACAAAAAGAAAAATTTCCTAATGTTATAACAAACGAAATTTTATAGTTTAAGAAACAACTATTTTATAGTAAACTGTAATATACCAAACTATTTAACTAATGCAATTAAATAAAAAATGTTTCGATTGCTTGCGTAAACCTAAATGTTTTCGTTACCAACATTAATTTGCAAATTTTTGAACCCAGTATTTAAATTGTATATATGTATAATATGTAATATTAATATTAATATGTAATATTAATATTAATGTAATATTAATATGTAATATTAATGTTATGTTTTAAATGTTTTAAATTTTAAATAATTATGTAATATTAATATTAATATGTAATATTAATATTAATATGTAATATTAATATTAATATTACATATTATAGACTGTATTGTATATGTCATTGTAAGTATATATTATAGACTAAAAAATATAGTTAAAAATATACACATTGATAAACATTAAAAATGTAAAATTAGTTCTATATTAGAAATTTGTATCGTAGTATACATAGAAAAAAAAATCGTAAACACTTGAAATAATTAAAAATTACTTAACTACTTGAATAAACTAAATGATTAGTTAAAAATAGAAAATATAAGAATACGACTTAAATAAAAAAATAATTAAATACGACTGCACTTAAATAGTTAGAAATTTCTACTCATTAAGGAAATAATCAAGGTTCCTATAATTAAAAGGACATTTTAAAAATATAAAATGCTTTTACAAAACTGAAGCAAATAGGTTAAATGAATATATTTTTCTCTGTGTGTGTGCACATATTTAAGCTCTATTATGGCTAGAGAAACCTGTGCCAAGAGCACACATATGACACGTGTACTCTCGGAAGGTGGAACTCCCCCAGGGAAATACCCTGAGCTTTAGCCTAGGTCTTAGCTTGAACGAAGAGAATGCGTCTGGTCTTATTTCCTCAGCTTCAGGCGAAAAACTTCGTGAACTGCACTAAAATATGATTGATAACCTCCAAGAAAGAACAGAATTATTTCTGACCAGAAAACAATATTATCTTCCGCATTTCAGACATTGTCGAAATTAAAACTTTATGCTTTGGAATTTACTTCGTGTCCAAATTGTTGGAGCTACATCTGTAACAGCTGCTTTTATAATAAAAAATGCTAAAATGGAGTACATTTTAAAAAGTTATGTTTCAATGAAACCAAATTATCATTTTGCTTTAGTTTTTATCCAAAAGAGTTGTTTTTGCGTTTCTATTCAAAAAGAGTGTTTGAATTTCTATATAAAATTTAGTTTAGCTAAAAGTTTAGTTTGTAGTTCAGTTTAGATTAAAATTTAGTTTAAAGTTTAGTTTAAAGTTTAGTTTAGATCAAAGTTTAGTTTAAAGTTTAATTTAGACCAAAGTTTAGTTTAAAGTTTAGTTTAGACCAAAATTTAATTTAAAGTTTAGTTTAGACCAAAGTTTAGTTTAAAGTTTAGTTCAGATAAAAGTTTAGTTTAAAGTTCAGTTTAGCTTGAAGTTTACGTCCAGTGTAATTTAGCTTTAGTTTTAATGTAAAACGAAATGATAATTTTGACCAACGGCTTTCATTAAAAAGGCGAAACATTTCCTTAGATACGGTCGAATTTCACGTTAATTGAATTGCATCGGAAACTCGGTTGAACTGCGAAATACATTGTTTATTGCAATAATAGCTGTAAAGTTTCGCAGAGTTTAGTCGTTAAAAGTAAAGCGGGAAATGAAACACAACGACTGTTAATAAACAAATATAGAACAGAGCAGAAATACTAATGATCGTTTCAATATTACTAGTGTTCCATGCTTTAAAATTAAATATGCTCGAGTTAAAAGCACATTTTTTTATGGGAATAATTTTTATGTCTTTTTTATGATCTCCTTGAAAAAGTAGTTGATAAGCGAGCATCAAGATTTCTTTTCTACTTTTTTCAAATTCAAGCACTTCAACTTCGAAAGTAATACCTATTGAATCTCCGTTTCATCTTCACAAGAGAACAGTTGAAAATAACCGGAATATTTCCTCTCAGAATTTCATTCACAATCGTCAAAAATATACCATGAGCAAATCCATGAGCAAGATATACCATGGGAAAATGAATAATGAATAATGAATAATGAATAATGAATCATGAATAATTAATAATTAATCATTAATCATTAATAATTGATAATTATATAAGCGTAGTTAATTACTAATAAAATGCAGATGTAAATGAATAATGTGTGGTTTTTTAAATCGCTGGAGAAACAATAAGTAAACGATTTTAAAAAATAACAATTTTAAGAAAAGCAATTTTAATATCAATGTTGTCAAACAAAAATGTTAACAAGCAGAA
>WNHD01001040.1:0-22107 GCA_011057455.1 Ganaspis sp. Gsp50
GCTATTTCATTTCACCGGTACCACCCATATCTGGGAGGCGTTCCCCTATCCGCCACCCGGGGACGCGCCCGATAGGAGTCCAGCAACTCCCACGGGAATTATTATTATTATTATTATTATCATTATTATTATTTGTATTGTTTTTAAACAACTTTTTTTAATAATTTATTTTGATAATATTTAATAGACAATTTAGCGTTTTGCTTTCTTATAGACGAAGCTTTGTATTTTTAAAATAAAATTGTATTCTCTGTCAAATTAAATTTTGTAACGAGCTCCAAACTTTGTAAATTGTTTTTTTTTTTGCAATGTTTGGTAAATATAAATTACATTTTTCATGGGTATAGTAAAAACTTTACTTGAAGTGACATTTTCTCATTGACGCAGCATACACGTCAACATGCTTACTTTTGACAAATGTTATCAAGTCCATTAAGTTATATCAACCTGAAAAAGCAATTTTCTAAGTAGCCTCGGGTTCATTTTCAATGTGGAAAATTGCACCGTGAAATAAAAAGAAGTACTTTAATTAAAATTAAAAATATAAAGCCGTTTCTTTCCAACGTATTGTTAATTAAATCAGAAGCTTTATTTAAATTATAAAAACTGTAAAAAATCTCAATGATTAATTATTCATGTAATATTATTCGTAATAATAACTTTTATTATTATCACTTGTACTAAAGAATCTAATTTCTTTATGAAGTGGTCTTTTCATAGTAACAACTAACACTTTGTAGACATAGGGAGAATAAAAATGATTGCAATAAGAATAAACAAAATATAATGAAAATAAATTGCGAATAAAATATTATAAATAGTGATAATAAATATTATATTAATGAAAGTACTTTATCAATGTTCTTTGACACAAAATTTGCATCTACTCTGAAATTTTCCCTTTAATAAGTTAGAATCTCTTACAACTTTAAAAACTTTAAAACTGCAGAAAATTCATAGCTAAAAATTGTATTAAAAATACATTTTAAAAATGTAAAATATTTTAAAAAGTTCCATTTTAGAGAGAATGTAATGACAGATTGAAGTTGCAAAGTGAATACTAACGTTTAACCCAATTCTTTTTTGATGAGTAACCTTTCTTTATGACCGAAATTTAACATTTAATTGGCAATTAATTTCCGAGCAAAAGTTGAACAATATTCATGGCGTATAATGTTGAATAAAAGAAAGACGAGTCTTGGTTTATTTTTACGAAAGAGGACATTTTTCCTGAAACTGTGTCAATAATTCATTTACAATTGTGTAAATTATCTTTTTTTAGATATCGCATCCTTTGGGTTGCATCGTTTAGATCATTATTCATTTACACTCGGTTGCACCTTTTGTTTAAAATAGAAACGAACTTACTCTGACTAGTGTACCTAGATTTGAAACAAATAAATCTTGCCATATTCCGAAATCAAAGAGTGACATTAACAAATGTCTTCCAACCCCTCCCCACACCACTTTGCCTATGTCATTCTTGAATATTTGACAAATGAGAGTAACGTATTGTTGGACTGGTAATTCTCCAATTTCAATTAAACCAATCAATGAGTGTTTAATCATTGCAGAATTATTTAAAAATTAAACGCTAATTGTAGGAATATTTATTTCATTTATTATATAAAAGATTCTCGTAATAGAGTTCTTTCTGGTAACATTTATGGTAAATTTTCTTTTATTAATTTTTTCTTGTTACTCTAACAGCATTTTTGTCTAGTAATATTTCTAGCTGATTTTCGACTTATATTTCTGGTTGAGTTTTTAGTAACTTTTAGTAACTTTTATAGTTATTTTTAATTAGTTATCTAGTTACTTTTTGAGTTACTTTGCTATTTGTTTATCTAATTATTTTGTTATTTACTTATGTAATTATTTTGTTAGTTATTTATTTAATTACTTTTGTAGTTATTATTCTAGTTACTTTTTTTAGTTATTATTCTAGTTACTTTTTTAGTTATTATTCTAGTTACTTTTTTAGTTATTATTCCAGTTACTTTTTTAGTCATTATTCTAGTTTTTTTTCTGGTTAGTTTCCTAGTTAAAATTAACTAAAGTTTCGTATCTAATAAATAGTAAATTAAAAGAAAAAAAAATTTAAAAAGAAAGAAACAAAGCAAGAAATTCTTAAAAACAAATTCTTTTCGAATAGGAAGTAAGCTAAAACTGAAAAATTATGATTTCTAAAACACTATGTGCATTTCACTTCAAGTGGTTATAAAAAAACGCAATAACGTAATAAAACGAGAGAATGGTCAAATAATTCGTTCAAGAGGGTTAAATTTATTAGGGGAAATAGAGATATATTTTATAAGTATAGTACGTTGTAGAATTTAGTACAAGAGAAAGTAAAAAGTTATGAGAACTGTACAGAAGAGTTGACGCAATGGACAAATAAGCTTTAAATTCAAGCTTTCTATATTTTTGCGAAAGTACTTTGAAATAAAAGTCGCTTCGCCATGTTTAGTTTACATATATGCAAATAAACTTTTACCGCAAACAACTTTTTTACGAAACTTGTGCACTAATTAAGATTTCCATCAGGTAATCAATCTTTTTACTTGTTGTAATTGTCGCCTTTCAGCGAATAACGCCAGCAAAATAAAAATGACTCTTCGCTCGTTTAAAAACTCAGTACGAAGCTTGAAATTCAAAATTCTCTTTTTAAAGAGTTCTTTCATTCTTTCACATTTTCTAATTAAAAATACTATTTTAAACATTTAAAAAATTTTCCTTGAAAGTAATTTAAATATTACCTATTGTAATTGTTATTGTAATTTAAATTGTAATTGTAATTAAAATTGTAATTGAAATTATAATTATAATCGTAATTGCACTTGTAATTATAATTGTTATTGCACTTGTAATTATAATTGTTATTGCACTTGTAATTATAATTGTTATTACACTTGTAATTATAATTGTTATTGCACTTGTAATTATTATAATTGTAACTATTGCATGTGTAATTTTAGTAAAATTGTGTCACTAACTCTTTTATACTGTTTCAAACATTAAGCAATAAAAATTCTATCTCTCCTGACTTTGACAGACATTTTAAACAGAGTTTTAGTCTTTACGAAAAGAATAAAATATTCAGCTTGCATTGCGAGCAATCCTCTAATTGCAAAAAGTTTCTTAATTACATAAAATTTGAGTTACAATTGCTTTCAGAAAAACAAGAGTTTTTAAATCTTCTAAAATTTGCATGAATGTAAGATTTCTGCGTCTGACTATACCATGTTTTTACTACTGAGACTTAAATTTTTCAATTTCTAATATTTTCTTGTTTTCATATAGAAACGCTGCTTTCTGCAGATAAAAGCGAGAAATTTTTAATAAGTTTTCTGCAAAAGCTTTTCGTAATAACAATTCTCTTGATGGGGAATTTATTGAATTCAGCTTTATAAATTCGAATAATGTTACCAATAAATAAATAATAAATAAGTAAATAAATAATAAATTTGCATTTTAATGTACAAGATTCGATTCGAGTTTATTAATGTAACAATTTTTTTCTTTAAGATGTCTATCATTTTTCATCAAGCTTTTTAGTCCAAGAAAAGCTCCACAACCGGAAACTACAGAAATTCCTGGCCATTCCTGCAGGGTGGTTCGCAATAGTTGAAAGAATTAAATTTTAAAATTGCACGAAAAATGGGTTTTAAAGTACAAGATTCGATTCGAATTTATTAATGTAATAATTTTTTTCTTCAAGATATCTTTCATTTTTCATCAAGCTTTTTAGTCCCAGAAAAGCTCCACAACCGGAAACTACAGAAATTCCTGACCATTTCTGCGATCTGGTTCGCTATAGTTCATAAAGTCTAATTATAAAATTGCACAAAATTTGCGTTTTAATGTACAAGCCCCTGATAGAATATATGCTATACAGAATGTGAACTATACAATATAAAATATGTATAATAAAATGTATAATGTGCAGGAGGTAGAATTAAATGTGACGGTCACGAAGCAAACGAAATTAGTTTATGTTTGGTGATAGTTTTAACTTGATGAAAGCTTTCTTTTTAATTATCTGAAATCAAAAACAATGTTTCTTGAATAGCTTTTTTGTATATTATCGAGAAAAACTGTTTCTGTCAAAAGATAATTAAAAAGGAAGCTTTATTTAAGTTAAAACTACCACCAAACATAACCTAATTTAATTTGCTTCTAAGGTCCCTTTTTTGCGACTCGTCACAAATGTAGAATTTAGATTGTAAAATGTAGAATGTAGATTGTAAAATATAGAATGTAGTATGTAAAGAATATAGAATATAGAATATAGAATACAGAATATAGAATATAGAATATAGAATATAGAATATAGAATACAGAATATAGAATATATAATGTAGAGAAGGTAGAATATAGAATGTAGAAAAAAATGAAAAACGTAGAATGTAGAACATAAAAAGTGGAAAGTAAAATGTAGAACGTAAATGTAGGATGTTCAGAATAGAAAGTAGAATATAGAATAAATAGAGTGTAGAATATAGAATAAATAGAGCGTAGAATATAGAATAAATAGAGTGTAGAACAAAGAATAAATAGAATGTAGAATATAGAACACAAAGTTACACTGCGATTTAATAAATAGATAAAAACAAGGGTACTACGAAACCATTAACAAAATTTAAATCCCGTCTGACCAAACAACGTTTATACTACTTAAACCTCATATTAAGCACACAACCGCACTGAAATGATTTTATCAAGAATTTCCGAGAATCGTGTCACACATTGTTACACAAGACTTGATAACATGTTTTTAACGAAAAGCTGTTTTTGCATAATACACCTAATATTTCAGTTTATTGTATTCGCAGATTACAGAATGTCCAACATTGTACAGGCTGAATTATGACTAAACGTGCAGGGAATTGGAAGCGACCGCTAAATTCGAATTTCTAGTAAACTTTTTGTGCAAACGACCACTACCACACTCTAATCGGTATCGGAGGATGCTTTGACCAGGTTCGTTGACTGCACACACTATTTTGTAAAGTGCACACCTGCGGTACTGTGTTCTAGTGTGGCGCGACGACGCCCGTGTATATGAGTATTAGTTTTCACTATGTTTGTCGTTTGATATAACCAGAACGGTGCAAATTCGCTTATATGATCGAAATTCAATTGCGAAGCGCTTTTGTACAATTCGAGATTCTATGAAATTTGATTGTCCTTGTTGATGATGGCTATTCGCAAAGAGTAAATCCGAGCTCATTGATCGTACAAAATCATAGTCGAATTTCAACAAGTTGTCGTCATTTTGTCAAAATTACAATCCTAAATTGTCCTCTTTGATGAATGTCAATCTCATCAAGAAAGACCCTCCTTTCGTTACAGAGAGTCAATATAGAAATTGAAGCATCAAGTTTGTTCAACGGGGCAAGGTCGAACAGTGTTTGGGGTGATGTAGCCGGCTTCAATTTCTACTCTTGAATCCGATTGCAATGCTCCAGTTGCTTAGAAACGAACCCATATGCTGCAGAATGAATTTACTGCTTGAAAAGAATTCAACTTGAATTAAAGCAGTTCGATGATTTCAAAACTACCATAAAGAAAGGGGACAGGTCAAAAGAGGAAAATCAATAGATCGACTCATGCATATTTTACAGTCTTGTAAATCTTTCTTCACGAATTTCATTTTTTTTTCTTTTTTCTTTTCAATTCTTTCCACACAAAATAATCTTCCAATAACATTCCATCGTTTTTTATTGATTTTATTGACAGTTTTTCAATTTTTAATTTGTTTATTGGCTTGTTAATTTTGACGTATATTTTATGTTTGTGAGTAATCTTTTATATTTGTGAGTAATGTTTTATGTTTGTGAGTAATGTCAAGTAATTCAAGAATTTCAGGTAGCATTGTCTCTCAGAATGCAGTACAGTGACCTTTTAAATTTCCTTTCGGCTGACAACCTGAAACTTTATTGAACAATTTGTTGAAACGTTTAATTAAAGCAGACTTTAAACTCATTAGAAGAAATTATTCAGTTCTAAATGAATGTCTCGTAACAATTAGAATAGGTTGATTATTAGCTAACTTGCATTTAATCAATTACAAAAACTAAAACACGACACTGTAGATAAAAAACATAAAAATACAAAAATGCAAAAACACTAAAATACAAAAATACAAAAATACAAAAACACAAAAACACAAAACTACAAAAATACAAAAATACAAAAACACAAAAACACAAAACTACAAAAATACAAAAATACAAAAATACAAAAATACCTACAAAAACATAAAAATACAAAAGTACAAAAATACAAAAATACAGAAACAAAAATACAAAAACACAAAAATATAAAAATACAAAAATACGAAAGTACAAAAATACAAAGATACAAATGAAAGAGATGAAAAAAGTAATTATGAAACAATAGATCAAACAGATCAAATGAATCAAATGAATCAAAAAGATGTTTCCAACAGATAAATAAAAAAGGTAGATCAAAAAGGCAGATGAAAAATGTACATCAAAAAGATAGATGAAACAACTTAGATGGGAAATATACATGGAAAATATATGGTTAAAAAGCTTCGACAAAATTTAAGATAAAAAAGTCGACAGACGAAATAAATGTGATTATTGCTGAATATAGAAACTAAGCTAACTTTTGATTTTTCAAATTAGATTTCAAAGCACGTGTTCATTGACAGTAACTGCTAGGATACTCGGTAAAAAACGTCACAAAGAGAAAATATAGTAAAGGCTCTGTGACTGGATGACATTCGCTCATGTTTAATTGCATTTATTCTGGAGCGAGTCAAAGTAAAAATAATTGGCTCATAGGTTATTGTAAAACTCTTTAATTAAAGCGATTATTTCTTCCAATGTTCACAAATGTCATGAGAAAACGTTGTTAACTTTTTTACAACTTACATTTCTGTATTCCCTATATTATTCACAGTTTTATGATATTTCAGGCTAATCACCTACTTTGATTGATACATCTATATTTATGCAGTAATTAACACATTAATTAATTAATTAATTATATCTATATTAATGCTGCCATACGGAATGAAAACTTACAGCAAGCTCGCATCAAAAGCGAGTTCAAGCTTTTTTTTGTTTAAATAATTTTACGAGACCTTTCAACAAAATTAAAGATCTCAGAATATTTTATATATTTTTTATAATATGATGACATGTTTCGACAAAATTTGTCCTCATCAGATCATTAGGCATAATTAGTTTTCTAAACGATCGTGTAATTTTATCTTATGTATATTACTTTTTATGTAATTTTAACAAAAATATATTAAATTTCGTTTAATTACATTATGAGCTAAGGTTTCAGATTAGTGCAAAAAATTTGAAAACGAATGAAACTAACGATAAAAGGAATTAAAATATTGAAATACATGAAAACAAAGATACCTTTCATTTAATAGCATTATTATTATTATTTTTGAAGCTGGTGCTTTAGTAAGAATTGTACGAATTGAATACAAAGAGAATTTGAAACAATGTGGCCGGTCAATTAAGATAATCCTGTCTTTATGAAATTATTTAACTAGGTGAGAATACGTAGAGAATCAAGTGTAATTTATTAAACGTTTTTACTGAAAAGAGCACGGAAACACGATTCATTATTTTTAACATAAAGCGAAAGAGAATTCATTGCAGACATTCAGCTGGCTTGGAAAATAATATGAAAACTTTATATACGTTGATGTAGATATTTGCTATTACACATATATACATAGAGAAAATGGAAGGACAAAAGGTATAGAAAGGTCAAAGGTAGAAAAAGCTTTTAAAGAAAATGTTCCGAAAGTAATGACATTTGGTATATCTTGCAGTGACATATTTTGCAAGAAACATTATATGTATTTTATAATTGTAATACACTCGTAAAATCAGTATGAGAGGAAATAATTAGAGACATTGAATTTGCGTGAAAAGATATTATAATATCTTTTATTATCTTTTATTACCTTTTATTATCTTTTATTATCTTTTATTATCTTTTATTATCTTTTATTATCTTTTATTATCTTTTATTATTTTTTATTATCTTTTATTATCTTTTATTATCTTTTATTATTATAATAATAATAAAACATAAATCGAAAAATAATAATAATAAATAATACACTCTCATTATTGATGAGAATGTAATAATAAAAAATATCAATAAAAATAGTAATATACTAATAAAAATATTAATGCATAAATAAAAAAACATCAATACAATTTTTTTATGTATCAATAAAAATTTTACTATACTAACAAAAAATAATAACGCAATGAGATAGTGTACCGAATATTTTAAATAATAAATCAATCGAAAAATACATATTTCCGTACAGTAATTGTTAATATTTATTTATCGTTCTTTTTATTTATCAACTAAAATATACTACGCACATTAATTTGCTAATTACAATTAAATTGTACTGATAGTTAAGACGTCTCACTGTTCATATCTTACCTCCATTACTGAGCTGTCAAGAACAGAAGTTTATGCAGTCTTGACCTAGATTTACTAATTTTGTTGATAAAATCACATTTCTGAATGCAATTATTGCAACTTTTCATTGTCTAGACATATCTCCAGTAATCGTATTTTCTCATTACTAAAGGTTTATTTGTAATCATATTTTTAAAAATTCATTTTTATCTTTCGCAGTTTTATTCTTTTATATATTTTTGTACACTTCTTTTTCAATACTATTGCTATTTTACTATTTACTTGCTATTACTATTTTACTGTCTATTTACTATTACTGTTTTACTATTTACTTACTATTACTATTTTACTGTTTATTTATTATTACTGTTTTACTATTTATTTATTATTGTTATACTTTACTATTGATTTACTTTTAATATTTTAATAATTATTTACAATTACTATTTCACTATTTATTGCTATTTACTATCGATTACTATCTTTAGTCTAAAAAGGTCCTACTATTTATTATTATTATTATTATTATTATTATTATTATTATTATTATTATTATTATTATTATTATTATTATTATTATTATTTATATATTTATAATGATCTTCCTGGTGACATTTTCCTTGTCTGACCATAGAGTGCTTATACTACTTAAATATAGATTAAGAATAGTCACTTATTTTGGTAAACTAGAAATATATATTACAAAGTTTATTTACAACTATAATTACAAACTTTTATGGCTTCAAATATTGCTATCCGCCTTTCTATCTGACTATATTGTGTTTATACTACTCAAGCTTAAATACTTCCAAATTGTAAAATCTGTCGAATAATAAATACCCTGGCTGACTATATTTTGTTGATATTGCTTGAAACAAGTAATCTATTAAAACAAATAATTTATTAAAACAAATAATTTATTAAAACAAATAATTTATTAAAACAAGGAATTCATTAAAACAAGTAATTGACTGAAACAAGTAATTTGTAAAAACAAGTAATTTATAGAAACAAGCAATTTATAAAAACAAGCAATTTCTAAAAACAAGCAATTTCTAAAAACAAGCAATTTCTAAAAACAAGCAATTTCTTAAAACAAGCAATTTCTAAAAGCAAGCAATTTCTTAAAACAAGCAATTTCTAAAAACAAGCAATTTATTGAAACAAATAATTTATTGAAACAAGTTCTCCGTAGAAATTTTAAATCGTTCCAAAATAATAAGAGAAAGTTTGTGAATTCTTACTATTCATCTATAATATTTTGATCTGTCTGACCCTATTTAGTTACGACTACTTGAATCTGAATATTTGTTCAATAAACACTTAAAAATCATTGCATAATTACAAATAATTGCTATTATTAATGTCCGGTATTATTGTATTATTAATTAGTGCCATTACTACGTTTCATTTTGCCGAGGCTGACTGCATTTTGCTGTTACTACTTGGGTCTACGTACGTACTCTATAAACAATAATGTCGTTCTAAAGTTACAGAAATAATACATTTTGGTTTGTATAGTTTGCCGAAACCATTTAATTATGAGTATTATAAATAATTATAAACCACTTGACTTGCACTAACTAAAGTATAAGAAGTTTCAAAATTAAAGAATTCCTGCCATTCTGCTTATACTTGTTGTGCGGTATTATTAAATTATACTGTTTCCAGTCTGACTATATTTTGCTATTACTACTTAAATTTAAACATACTCTCTGTAACCGCATACACAATATTTTACAAATAGTTCCAATATCAGAGAAAGTTTAGTTTAATTAATAAAAGCAATTAGTGTATTAAATTTTGCCCTGTCTGACCATACTTCGGTAATACTACTTAAATCTAAATATGCTCTCAGTAACCAATTCTAAATCTACTATTCCGAAAATGTTATTTCATATGAAAATGATATTAACTGCAAAAAATACTATTAACTGCAAAAAATACTATTAACTACACAGAAATTTGTATAACTATTAAAAAGTTTTATTAAGTACCAAAAAATGTTATTAACTACAGAGAAATGTTAATAACTACCGAAAAGTGTTATTAGGTACCAAAAAATGTTATTAACCACAGAGAAATGTTTATAACTATCGCAAAGTTTTATTAAGTGCCTAAAAATGTTATTAACTACAGAGAAATGTTAATAACTATCGAAAAGTTTTATTAAGTACCAAAAAATGTTATTAACTACAGAGAAATGTTAATAACTATCGGGAAGTCTTATTAAATACCAAAGAATGTTATTAACTGCCGCAAAATGTTATTAACTACCGCAAAATGTTATTAACTGCCGCAAAATGTTATTAACTGCCGCAAAATGTTTTAACTAGTAAAGAAGTTATTATCTACCAAAAAAAGTAGATACCAACTACCAAAGAATGTTAACTTCCAAAAAAAATTATCAACTTAAACGTATAAAGAAAAATGTTGTTAAATACCAAAAAATTCACTACCGAAAAAATGCGATTAACTTAAAACAACATTATCCAAAAACAGTCATTTATCACAAAGAAATATAATAAACAAAAAATCAACATTTAAGAAATAAAAATTCCATTTTAGAGATTTTAAAAAAATCCCCTTGAAGTTTAGTTTCATGAGGATAAAATTTACCGAGTTGAGCTATAAATTAATGTAATTTCTTAGTTTAAAGTGCATATGCAGAGCTCGTGGTGTATAACACTGGCGACTGCTATCAGTTTGGCATGGGTCAAGAGGATTGGTAGCTGATGAAGAGGCGGAGAGGTACACGAAGCGAAAGCCGATTAATGCAAATATCTAACGCATATACGATAGTCCACCGAACGGTTTAGGGTGGGAGAAAGCAAGGTGGGGTAAATGTAGTTGGGGTGGCTGTGCCGCTTTGCCCGACCGCAAAGCTTCAATTTAGAATGCTAATCAACAGCGCCCTCCGGTCCTATTCCCTCCTACACGTGCATTCGTCCCTTATCTCCTCTAACCGCTGCAAAGGAAGCCTACTTGACAATTATTTTCAACGGATAAAAGGTACACGCGTTTGATTAATGCCTCGAAATAATGGCGCTAATCCCCTCCAACAAATTTTTTCCAAAAGAACTTAGAGATGAAAACATAAAGCTTCCGGCTAATTGAAACGTGCTCTATTTGATTCACATCCTTCTCTGATCAAAATTCAACGCAATTTTTGTTATTATTCTGCCGTACGAAATAAAAACTTAAGTAACCAGCATTTTTGTTTACCTAACTTTTTGTTCCCTACGGCAGTATTATCATTATTGTTGTTACTAAATTTTGTATTGCTACTTTATTAGTTTATTGTACTTTTATTAGTTTTTTGTTCTTTTATTAGTTTATTGTACTTTTATTAGTTTTTTGCTCTTTTATTAGTTTATTGTACTTTTATTAGTTTTTTGTTATTTTATTAGTTTATTGTACTTTTATTAGTTTTTTGTTATTTTATTAGTTTATTGTATTTTTATTAGTTTTCTGTTCTTTTATTAGTTTATTGTTCTTTTATTAGTTTATTGTACTTTTATTAGTTATTGTTGCTACTTTTGTTGTTCTTGATACCACTGCTACTGTTGTGATTCTATTTACCCTTCTTTTTGCTTCCTCATAGGAAAGCATTGTTATTTATTGTTGCACTAATAAAAGTAACTGAATCAATTTAACAAATGAACAGGGAATTAATTTCATTGCAAGAACCCTTGAAAGTAAGCTCTGCAAACAAGAGTTATGAATAATAGATTACTGTAAAAATGCGCTTGTGAGAATGTTAATAGTGAAAATAAATATGAAGCGAATTGCACAAAGAGGTGTAAAAGTGCACAAAGGTCTCGAAAAACAGACAACGACACAAAGTAAAATAATGGACGAATTATTCTCTCAAGAGGTTTAAACCACCCTTATAGAGTATAAAGGTATGTTTTATGATTAATGCATATTATGCAGCGAATGGGAAGGCATAAAATTATGCAAATTGCGAATTTACGCATCAAATATTGAATCACTTAGTTTATGCACTATATTATTAAACACCAATATACTTTCAATATCATATCATGTAATGTTCATATCATGTAATTACTCGTCATCAATTCTAATCATGTGCAATTCTAATAATAAAATTCGCTTCCTTAAACATGCCAAAGTTATTTTGATTAAAAATCATTTCAATTCAAATTAATTCTTTTGATTCAATTTCATAACTTTAAATTAATTATTTCAATTCAATTTAATAACTTTAAGTTAATTATTTCGGTTCAATTTAATAACTTTAAATTATTTCGATTCAATTTAATAACTTTAAATTATTTCGATTCAATTTAATAACTTTAAATGAATGATTTCGATTCAATTTAATAACTTTAAATGAATGATTTTGCTCCAATTTAATAACTTTGAATAAATTCCAACAGTTAAAAATCAAAAGGCATATTAATATGCCCATTGATAGTCGAATTTAATTTGGAGTGAACGAATTTGAATTTAATTGCCCCCATAATCCTTTTAATTAAATCTGATTATTTAAGGTCCGTTGCGCAGAAGAATTTTATTGGCTCCATCCTATTTTTATTTCCTATCTTATTTTTCATCTAAACGACTGGTCTGGAAAAGAATTGCAAAGGCAGTGGAATTTTTGCGATTGTTCGTTTTGCAGTTGCCAATGATTTGGAAATTTTAACTTTAATCCGAGGCCTCAAACCACAAGTGAACAACGGGATGAGAGCGATAAATATTTCCGAGGGAACATTTCCCGAATCTCTGAGTGCGGCGAGTAGCATGTCCACTCGTTCACTCAATAAACGTCCGAAAATTGAGCGCGAAAGAGTCGAGAATTTACGGCTAGGCGCTATATGTGCTAGATATAGCCCTAGTATCCGGAATCTCTGGCCCCGTCGCATCGTTTCCGGTGGTTCAGACACATTTGATATATGAGGTGTATGTATCTCGGGTACATGCTGTTCAGAGTGCCTAAATTGCATGCTTCTCCAGAATTGTCTCGAATGCTTATCGAGATCTTCTACCTTGCTGCGAAACACATCAGTCTCTCTATTCCTCTCTTTGTCTTTCTCTCTCTCTCTATCTATCTCTATCTCTCTCTTTGTTTATCTCTCTCTCTTTGTTTATCTCTATCTCTCTCTCTTTCTCTATCTTTCTCTCTCTCTCTCTCTCTCTTTGTCTATCTCTATCTCTCTTTCTCTTTGTCTCTATCTCTCTCTTTGTCTCTCTGTTTCTCCTACTCTCTTCCCTTATCCTGCTCCCCCATACTCCCACTTTCTTTATCTCCTTTGTTCCTATCTGTGAACATATCTTCAATATTACACGCTTGGGACAACCAGCTGCCTCCAGATCCCTCATGATTTTCTCATCAATTTCGCGTTAGATCGATTGGGACTTTTCTAACAAGATTCTTGAAAAAAGCAAATAGCAGCGTGGACAAAAATAACCAACTTACTCATCCCTCCCATGCGACAAATAAAAGGTAAATGTTCTTCTGAGATCTGGAATAATCACCGGGAATCGAGACTCCTGATCATTTTTCGAATCTCATAGAATCTGGTATTCATTTTTCCTTGCGTGGATTCCTGATCATTTTTAGAATCTCATGGAAACTGAATTCTAAGTAAGAATTCATTTTTTTCATAGTGAGATTCATTTTTTCCTAATCTTAGAAGAAAGTTTAGTTCAACCAAAAATGAGACCTCAGTTCTACCAAAAAGACATGTATGCAAAAAATCCAGGTTCCTAATTCGTCACATGATGCAATGATAATTAATAGTTTAGAATTGTTAACGAAATGAAGAATTTTGAAAACTTGTTGAAAAACATCGTCGTGAGTGAATCCCGTCACGAATTAATTAAATTTATTTTCCTAACTTATCTAATATCGCGATATAGTTAGGAAATGGGTGTTAATTATAACGTCAGTTTATGACTATGTAGTTCAAAAGTTTGTAAAATAGGGCCGCGTTAATGAAATTCTTTTAAATGCGAAATTATAATTACTCATTTTTTATTTTAACTTTGTTGTAACTTTCAAACGGAGGATATATTTAATAATAATTGCATCACTCTCTGTAAAATGTCAATCGATTTTTCCGTTACGAATAGAATTAAAACAAGGCTTCTCTATGAGGAAGCAAAAAAAAATGTAACTAAGTAAAAATGTAAGTATGGAACTTTCTCGAATAACTTTGGCGCTAGAAATAATAGAGATAGAATTTCTAATTCACTTCAAAAATTGCCCAAGATTCGTTTAGATTCAGTCATTAAAACTGTGTAATCTTTTAGAGGAAGTTGTGGAAGACGGATACTTTTTGCCACTGCTCCTTAATTCTGCATAATTTTTTATCGATAATGGAGTTGAGGAGTTCAGACTTGTAATACTAATGGCTTCAAACTCTTCAAAAATAATACGAACAAACCTTGGAATACAATTCAATTTTTTTTTTAGAAAAAAGAGCTAAGTTTGAGCTATATTGTAATCTTCTTACAAGCTTCGCTGCATATTCGATTACTGTGTTCAAGCGGTTAGTTGAAAAAAATTGTGGAGATGAGAACATGATAATGTAATTCCCACAAGAGAAAACGACTACACCGCACATTTCATTTTTTAATTTGATCACGGTTAAAATTTCCTTAAAAGACCTTTAAAACGTAGAGTAGTTACGCAAAAAATGTTGAAATACTTGAGAAAAATTAAAAAACACATCCTAATTTAAAATTATTATATATACGAAAAAAAACCCGCATTGAAAAAAGAATTATCGCATAACAAACAAGAAATGGAAAAGTTAATGTTACTTGAATGATTTTAATTAATCGATTCCTTTGTTCAGTTTTTTCTTTGACCAATCGATCTTCTGGATCAATTAATTTTGCTTCCTCATAGGGAAGCATTGCTTATAATTATTTTCATGGTTCAATTAACTCCCTTAATCATCTCCATGGATTAATTAATTCCTTTAATTATTTCAATGGATCAAATAATTCCATTCATTATTTCAATGGATCAAATAATTCCATTAATTATTTCCATGGATAAAATTAATTTCATTCTATTCTATTGAGCAATAATTTCCAACATTTAATTTTCTGAACCAATTCAATTCTTTGTTGAATTAATTCGTTTAATCAATTAATTCGTTTTTTCAATTAATTCGTTTCTTCAATTAATTCGTTTCTCCAATTAATTCACTTGTTGAATTAACTTGTTGAATTAATTCGTTTCATCAATTAATTCACTTGTTGAATTATCCTCCTGAATCAATTATTCTATTCTATTAAGCAATAGTTTTTAACATTTAATTTTCTGAATTAATTTACTTGTTGAACTATTTCGTTTAATCAATTAATCCGTTCAATTAATTCTGTTGATCAATTAATTCATTTAACTATTTTAATTGTTTAGTTTTCTCTATCAGTTAATTTATAAATCAATTCCTTGAAATAATTAATTCCCTTGAATAAATAATTCCCTGGATAAATCAATTCCATTTATCAAATCGTTCCGTAGATCAATCAATTACATTTATCAAATAATTCCATGGTTGAATCAATTCTCTTTAACCAATAGTTAGATTTGTTGTTTATCAACAATCCTAGTGAACAAATTCCGCTGTCCAGTTAGTTTCTCATGATCAATTAATACCTTCAATGTATTAATTTCCCATAAATAATTTAATTCCATTTATCAACGGGTTCCAATAATTAATAATTCTTTTAATTTTGTTTACATACAAGCTAATTCGAAATCATGCGAATCCTGATTGTACCTGTTGTTCCCAACCTCAAGAAAAATGACGTTATTTCAATTACAAAAGTTGTTTTACACTGTAAAAGACTTGCTAAACAAAATAATAAAAACTAACCTTCTCATCAACTTTTATTTAGAAAGATCATGTGCTTCTTCCATTTTTATATTCACAAGAAAGGTTATAAATTTTAAGAAGTTTTAATTCTAATGTAAGTTTAAAATTAAACTGTCAATCGTGAGTATCATTATTAGGGGGCAGAAGCCAAATGTCGAGGGGAGTCGACATTACAAAGGGAAATTTCGTTATCTTAGGTAACGTTCGCTTTCGTTATCTCTCTAAAACTGCTGGCAGTGTCTTGGGAATGGTAGCAGTTCTTTCTGGGGTGAAAGAAAAAGAAGAAGATCCGAAGTAAGGGAGTGAAATTTAATTCCAACTCTGAAGGGCGAAGTACTCCCTTCGTTCAAGAAAAGTCGGTAAGTGACATATACATAGCGTGTGTGTTCGATCGCTGCTATTTCAACTTATACCAGATTTTGTTCCCAACTTATAGAAAAACTATCAGCTTTCCTCTCGTGTTTGCAACTTATGGGAAAATAACTATGTAATAGGATTTTAACCAATCTCTACCTTCGTCTCGTTCTTCGCCTCAACAAAAACAAAACTTTCCACATACAAAAAGTTCCGTTAGTAAAAAGTTTCACTGAATAAAAGGTCCAACTGGATTTTGCAAATTTTGAACTAGAAGATAGAACAAGTGTTCTAAAGTATTCTACTTCTTTTAATATTTTATTTACCTCTTCAGTATTTTACCTTTTTCATATTTTTTCCTATTTCAAATACTCATTGAAGAATAAGTGCATTTTCGTATTACGAAAATACATAATATAATTCTAATTAGAATTATATTGTAATTATATTATTATATAATTCTAATTAGAATTATATTACCAAAAATGCAGTATTTGTTTCTTTCGAGTTTATAAAGAAGCATGTGTGAAACTTTGTGTGTAAAGTTTCGGGGTTGTAACAACATAATGAGTTTATGCTTGTGGAGCTACATAGTAAAACATAATACTCGAACCCTGTGAGCATGAGACTAACCTGACTTAGGCTTATAGCTAGTATAATAATAACGATCTGGTGGTAATATCCACAACTAAATTCCATAGATACCCTATTCTATAGATAGTAACTCTCCAGTAGGTGGTCCTTTGTGTTTTAGGTTTTCGTTGAACCTCAAATTTTCTGCACACGAGCCATGGTATTTTTAACGGACAAAGTGCTCTTGCAGAATGAGTTGTGCGCCACGTTTAAATATAGATCATACTAAATTATCTTGTTTTTGTAATCATGATTCTATCAACTGAACATACAGAAGGTGTCCAGAGTGTATTGAAAAAACATGCCATCCGAAAATTAAACTTTCCACTCGCTATCGAAACAAGTGCAAATAAAAACTGGAATCAGTTGGTTGTAATAGAAAGGTTGAAATCTGCATAATTCTTTCACAAGACAACTATACGACTTTCAATTTTAAAGATCCATTAATTCCGCTAGGATGATTTTTTCGGAAATTATTTTTTTGTCAGAAAACTGTCGATAGTCTGCCAATAGTTATCGACAGTCGATAAAGTAGATTGCGTTTTCAAAGTGTTGCTGATGCGCTTGCGTCGCTTCGATATGCAAGATGGCCGCCGTCATCTGATATGTTGTAAACAAGTAAACACGAAACTTGTAAACAAAAAACTAAAATTTTATCTATCCGATTACATTATGAGCTTTAGAATTTACATTCCATTCGGAAAAGCGTAATATAAAGAAAGACAAGAAGACAATATATATATGACAATAAGAAAAAAAATTAGTTAAACGTAAACAAATGGAGTGAAAAAAGGATAGTAAAATAATAAAATAAATCAAATAAAAAAAAATTAGTGGAACAAAAAAGATGAGTAAAATAAAAAATGTAAATAGAATGGAGAAGATAAATAAAAGAAAATATATAAATAAAAGAAAAGATATAAATAAAAGAAGAGATAAATAAAAGAAAAGAGATAAATAAAAGAAAAGAGATAAAGAAAAGAAAAGAGATAAATAAAAGAAAAGATATAAATAAAAGAATAGATAAATAAAAGAAAAGAGATAAATAAAAAAAGGATGAATGAAATAAAATAAATGAATAAAAAAGCTAAATAACATAAATAAATGAATAAAAAAGCTAAATAAAAGAGGCAAATAAAATAAGATAAACAAAAAAAAGGAATAAATAAAATAAAAGAGGTAAATAAAATAAGGAAGGTAAGTAAAATGAAAAATAAATAAAATAAAAGAGGTAAATAAAACAAGAAAGATAACAAGTAAAAATCCAAGTTAAAATGAGAAACCTAGATAAAGTGAGGAAGGCAGACAAATAAATAATGTGAAAAAAATAATAAGAGCTGCAAAGTTGAAAAGTCGAGTTAAAAACTGTTTCGAGTCTTAAATCCAATTTCCTTGCCTGTACTTTAGGGTTTTAATTTAAATTTCAAGTTTCTTAGCTTCTTTCTTGGGTTGCATTAATTTATCTAGGTCAGGTTGTGGGTAATGAAATGCCACAAATACCGAATCTTAAGCTCACGGAGCTTATAAAGTATTTGAAAAAATCAAGAGCACTTGAATTGATTAATTAAAAGTATTCAGCACTCTTCAATATACAGAGTAGATAAGTCTGAGTTTGGATTTTTCATTAAGGAAAGTAACCAGGAAAAGTGTTATCTAAAGCAACTAATAGAAACTCCACGGTGAAGTAAGAAAACGATGGAAAAAAATTACAACAGCCAATAAGAGAGGAAAAAAATACACTAAGACAAGAAAAAGTAAAGGCAATGAATTAACCTTTACCAAAAGCAAGAACAGAGAAATTTCATGCTGATATTTCTTTGTACTTTCGTTTCTCAAGTTCTCTTCAGATATCTTTTCTCTTTTCTTCTGTGTTTAATTTCAAACGGAAATCCTGAAAACACTACACAGAAATTAGAGATTAAGCACACTGAACAACATTTACTGTATTTCTAATTAAAACTCAATTGATCATCATTGGATGATTATTATTTTTTTATTCTATTATTTTTGGTTATCGAAATGATTTGCCTTAAAACTATTTACAGCGTTTATTCATTTTTCACAGCTATTTTTTTTTAACTTCTACAAGCAGAGAACCTCAAGAAAAGTCTTTACAATTTCTGAAAACTAATTAGGTCACTTGACAAAGCTTGAATATTAAAATGAATTCTTAAGACAAAATGCGATTTTCATAAAATATGAAAGTGAAATGAAAGAAGGAGCTAGAGGGAAAAATTGTTCTATTGTGACGTGATTCCATCGATCAATCTTCATTGTAGGTGAATTTTAAAAGGGTCACATTCCAGAGGTAGAATTTTCAGGAAAGGCAAACCAACTTTGAGGAAGCGGCTGCTAGAAGAGGGACTTTTCGTCGAATTCTCTAAATCGTCTCTGGACCCTTCGTATGCAATAACGAACTAACGAGTCGAGTCGAGGTACGTTGGTGCGATAAATCCAATTTCGTTTTCCGCCCTCTCTTCAACCCCCAGCGAATAGGTTCCCTTGTGCCCAATGGTAAAGTGGCGCGGAAGCTCATCGTAAAACCTCGTTTCAAAGTCCTTGCTCGATGGAATAATTAAAAGTACCTTTTTTCCCGCTATCCTCGTTACAGGCACACTAATGGCGAACAACTCGATAACATACTGTCACCATGTTGAACCAGAGGCAACATATTTCCAGTCATAGTTTCATCATTATCGCTCTCGTCCCTTTCTCCCAATGATTACTGATAAACGTTCAAAACTCGATACATGAAAAATTGTCACTAAAAATCAACTTTTGTCAAAAATCATCGAACTTTATGTTTTATGTTAACTTTTTATGTTTTATGTTAACTTTTTGTTTTATTTTATTATTAAAAGTTTTATCACATATATTTTTTCAAACGCGATAATCCTTTTATAAACACTTTACATATTTCATTCGCATAAATTGAGTATTCGTGTTTATTACAACATACGTTGCAATAAACATGAATACCCAAACATTTATGAGAGATATTTTATAATTAGCACTCTCGGCTTGAACAAACTGGACGAATAAAGCAAACAGCACATAAAGATAATCCTCAGAGTGTAATTTACGCCAATTGAGAGCGCGCAACGAAATAAGTCAACTTAAATAAAATACAATTATGAAAGAAGTGTTGGGAAATGTTTTTGAGACAAAAAGCCAAGTTTGTATGCAGAGTTCTCGCCAAGCCTTGATTCAAACCAAGTAAACATTCTTCATCTCGTTCTATACTGGCTGAGACAAAGCCCTACAACACCTTCATTTCTCTTTTGCTTTTTATCTCGTTAAGAGACTCAGAAATGCGAGAAAAAGAAGAAGAGCAGTGGCGCAGTTGCAGTTTTAGTAAGATGTTTTATTCCCTTTGAAAAAGCGAGTAAATGTACCGATACGTAGACGAGGTGCAAAGTAACAAAGACGATGAATGTCACTGTCGACTAATAATTCCAGTCGCGTCAGGCTAAACATAGAAACCCCTCTCGCTTCCAAGAATTTTAACTCGTGTTAAAGTGCCATTTTACTCGCGCTCTTTCAAAGATTGATTGAGACTGACGCAAGAATTCTTTTCCTGTTAACTAAACGATTATTAACCACCCAGTGTGAGAAAGGGTTCAGAATGACAACAAATTTTACTCCTTTTGGTATAAGATCGAGTTCTTCGAAGTACCAGATACTTCAAAAAAAATTTCTGAATTTTTTCAAGTGCAGACAATCGCCGCATAATTAAATCTGGGAAGTACAAGTGCATCTTAAAAATACGTAACAATATAACTTTTTTTTTTAGTCTATTGAGCAAACATGAAATTTAACTAAATGAAATTTATGAAATTTAACTAATTTAACTAAATTTTTTTGAGGAAATAAAACATCACCATACAATGTGACTAAATTTTTTTGAGGAAATAAAGAGTCAATTATGGCATACGCCAATAAATTTTGAGGTAATCAATAAAGAGATTATTAAAGATTTTATTTATGTAAAAACATAAAGAGATTTAAAAACAGAAAATTCAGTGGTTACATAATTAATAAAAATATTAAAGAGGCAAGAGCCAAGGACTCTGGAAATAGGAATAAACAATAATTTCGTAAATTAATTAGTACACAAGTGTTCTATTATTAAATCGCTACAGTATTTTGCAATTTTTCATATTAAAGAATATCAGGTGTGAAGAATAAATACAAATTTAAAAAAATAAAGGAATAATAAAAAAATAATAAAGGAATATTTTAAATTTCAATCAATAATTATTAAAATTCTATTACTATCAATATCTAAAAATTAAGTTATAAATCTTCATTCAAAAGTTATAAATTTTCATTAAAGAACTCTAAAATAGAAAAATAAATTATTCGTTTTAATATGAGTGTCATAAATTCTCCAAAATTGACATTATTTTCGTTTGACAGAATATTGGGTGTTTAATCTTCATTAAGCGATATAGGAAATATAAACATAGAATGTGATGTTAGTTCACCTTTTAAAATATTAGCAGATATGTCCGAGCAGCTAACAAATATAATGTAAATATCACGTAACGTTATATAAATACAATACAAGTAGATATATTTTGATATGAGGATTTATAGATAAATATATTATGATATAAAGTTATATAGATAAATATATTATGATATAAAGTTATATAGATAAATACATTATGATATAAAGATATATAGATAAATATATTTTGATATAAAGATATATAGGTAAATATATTATATGATATAAAGAAATATAGATAATTATATTTTGATATAAAAATATATATAGATAAATATAATATGATATAAAGCTATATAGATAAAT
>WNHD01001041.1:0-22103 GCA_011057455.1 Ganaspis sp. Gsp50
TCAGTTCAACATAACCTCAAAAACTGATGAAAAGTAATTTTTATTATTAAATAAAATAAACAAATAAATGAAATTGATTTCATAAAATTTTGAAACAAATTACTGTTGTACAATTGAAAAAAAGTACATTTAGCCAAACTTCGTTGTTAACTATTAATTTTTATGATGAAAACACTATCAACATTTTCTTTCGTATATCGCATCTATAAAATTTGTTAAAAATAAATTAATTTAAATCAATGACGGTTTATTTTCTTCAGAAAAGAATTCTCTACAACTCCACCTTTTTAAATTTTTAAACAAATATGCCGTTCATTAATTATGGTTGATTATTTAGAAAATCATAGATTTCTATTTTTAAACAATCAACCATAATTAATGAATGGTGTATTTGTTTAAAAATTTAAAAAGGTGGAGTTGTAGAAAATTGTTTTCTGAAGAAAATAAGCCATCATTGATTTAAATTAATTCATTTTTAACAAATTTTATAGATGCGATATACGAAAGAAAATGTTGTTAGTGTTTTCATCATAAAAATTAATAGTTAACAATGAAATTTGGCTAAATGTATTTTTTTTCAATTGTACAACAGTAATTAGTTTCAAAATTTTAAGAAATAAATTTTATTTATTTATTTACTTTATTTAATAATAAAAATTACTTTACATCAGTATTTGAGGTTATTTTGAACTGATGTGATACCTTAATATTTTGGAATTTTCTTTCAAAATTTCTTGTGGAAATTTCTGTGGAATTTCAAGCAGAATTTCCATTAAATGATTTCTACAGCACCTTTTTAAGTAAAAGATGTTTTAAATTAAAGTTTAAGTCAAAATAAAGGTTCATGATTTTTATTGAATAAAATATTTGTTATTTTATACATATTTAATACTATTTACGTTTACTGCTTAAAATAAAAATGTTCAATTCACAAACATTGCCTTTAATTATTTATTAAAATGCAAGTAAACTTTTTCTAATAACTAATAGAAAACAGAGTAAATCTTTTCAGGGAAAGTGAAAAGTTTCAAGTAGTAAACTTCGGACTTGGGTACGGCAAAAGCGTCGCTCGACCCTGACAACTGTTTCTACTTTTGAGTTCTTCAAATTGCAAAATGTCCTTATACAACTTCTAGTTTCATATCAAGAAAATGGTTTTCAAATAGTTCTTGAATTTGTTTATGGCAATTTATTTCATTTTTGACTAAGTAAATATTTGTTAATAATAATAATAATAATAATAATAATAATAATAATAATAATAATAATAATAAAAAATAATAATAATAATAATAATAATAATAATAATAATAATACCAATAAATTTATTTTATAGACATTTGTTTATAAATAAATATTTGTTTACAAATAAATACTTATTTACAAATACATACTTGTTTATATATAAATGCTTGTTTATAAATAAACACTTCCTCATAAATAAATACTTGTTTATATGTAAATATTTGTTTATAAATGAATTTGTTACTAATAATAATAATAATAATAATAATAATAGTAATAATAATAATAAATTTATTTTATAAACATTTGTTTATAAATAAATATTTGTTTGCAAATAAATACTTATTTACAAATACATACTTGTTTATATATATAAATACTTGTTTATAAATAAACACTTCTTTATAAATAAATACTTGTTTATATGTAAATATTTGTTTATAAATAAATATTGCTTTGACTTAAAATAATTTCAGTCACTTTAAACAAATAATTTGTGAACAACAACTAAAACCGAATTTGGAATTCCACAATTGAAAATGAATAAAATAATAGAATTTTAAATAAAATTACTACAAAAGTTTGTTGTTTCATTAAAAATGAAAATTTTGTTATTGTAAAATATAAAACATTAGTTTTTATTTTAATTTATTAAGAGTTGTGGAATCTAACAAGAATGCGTTGCCATGACCTGGTACAAGAAATTTTACTCCAATAGAGAACGTACTTCATTCCCAAGGCGATTTAAGTTCAAGGTTGTCTTAGGTTTTAATTACCAGCGATGAAATCGACATGATTGCGATTCATTAATTGTTCCAAAGAACTTCTATGAAAATGATTCTCGCAATTACAATGGATAACCAAGATTGTTTAAAACACTTTTATCACGTATTGTTTCTTTTCTAAAAAATTTGCATTTCTAATTATTGTCGAATATTGTTTGAAAACTAACAAAATTATTTTTATAATTCTTTTAACTTAAAATTTTACTTCTTCTACGTGGAATTTTTTTCGAATTGAATCACAAGGAATTCTTTATAAGTTTTTATGGAAATTTTCCAAAATATAGATTGAGTAAAAACTTGCACATGAAAATTGCACATGAATTTCACATGGAAATTCTAGAGAGATTCTACCTGAAAATTCCGTAGAAAAATTTTACATGAAAATTTTAGAGAAATTCCATATGTACATTGCACATATGTTTAGTATGAAAAAATTCAAAGAATTCTACATGAAATTGTAGAGAAAATTCATGTAGAAATTGTACCAAAATTCTACAGAAACTCCACATGGAAATTCTACAGAAACTCCACATGGAAATTCTGCAGAAATTTTACAGGCAAATTCTACTGAATTTCAATAATTTATGTATTTATTTTTATTTTGGATAATGTGGGTCTAAATAGTTCATAAAAACTTTATTGAAACAAAGCAATTTTTATCCGAGGGGTCATCAACTAAAGTATTCTTCGTACACTTGACAGATATTCTCATATATTCTGTAGATATTCCCATATTCAATATTCTCAGTACTCGGAACATTTTTTCAAACAATATTACAGAATATATAAAAAACTTCAGCATTAATCATAAGTATTCTTAAATATTCTTCAATATTCTTAAATATTCTTCAATATTCTTCAATATTCTTCAATACTCTTTAGTATTCTTGAATATTCTTAAATATTCTGGAGTACTCTGTAATAAACTCAATATTTTTCACACTGTTTTTATATTTAAATTAGTTATGGAATAGAAAAACATTGTACTCAATGATATTTTCGAAAATGTCCTTATGTTTAGAATATTCCATATTCCTAAGTATTCTCGAATATTCTTAAATATTCCCATGATATTCTTGAAGAATGTGATCTTCATACAGGCTTAATTAGGTGTTGACGACCCCTCGCTTTTATCCATTTATGTTCTATAATGAAAATGCTACATAAACCTTATATCTTGTAATTGAGTTGCTAACCTACTAGAAAGCGAATTAATCTTGAAATAATAATTCCATTTTGAGTATAAAAGGACCAAAATCACATATTATATAATTCTAGAGTACGAGAATACGAAGTAGAGTGAACAGAGATGAAAATACATGTGTGTGTCCAATATTAATCTTCAAATACGGCGAGTCACAAAAGCTCCCACAAAAGCAGTGAATGTATATACTGCAGATTAATCAGTAAATACACAGAAACTGGCAAAATTCTAGTGTATTTCGAAGAGATTGAGATGATTCTTCCAGATTACCTTTATTCTTCTCTAACACACATATCTTATATTTACACACATTTACGTACACTTACATACACTTACACACACATACACACACACACTGACACATACTTACACACACTTACACATAATTATACACATTTACGTAATCGTACACGCCTTTACACATACTTACATGCACTCATACATACTTACATATACTTACACACACATGCCGACGTTAACTTGCACACATTTACACACATACACACAGATACACATACAATGAAAAACATATACATATACACACTGGAAAAAAATCTTTTCATTTTCAATAAAACGCTGTTAAATTCTAAGACGCACTTGGAATTTCTCCCTGAGCATTTTTAATTTCAGATCGTGAATTTTATTTTTAAAAATTTTAAATTTTGTAATTTGATAAAAATGCGTTTGTCGGTAATGTAAGAATATTTACGAGTAGTTCTTCAACACTTTTTGAACTTTTTCACCTTTCTGAATCTGTCTTAAAATTTCACTTCAATCAAACTATTTTAATTTATTTTTAGGATGGACGTTGTTTTCGAAAACTTTGTTAAATCTCTTCCAGACAAATGAAGTTGTGGCTCAAGATAAAGTTGTTTAGGGTCAGGGGAGGGAGTTATTATAAATATGGTGCCTTTGAATAAACTCTCTAAATTTGAATCAGTGAAATTTCACTGATTCAAATTTAGAGAGAAGGGAACATTTTTTCAATATTTCTTTTGTTCCAACAAAAGAACATTTAACAGTAATATTGATATTGTCAGTCAAATGATAATAAATATTAAGTCTCTTGTTAGGAAATTTATAATTTCCCTAAGTTTTTTTGTTGCTGAAATTCTGAAAAGAATAAAAATATACAATATAATAGAAATATATAAAAAGATTGAAAATAAAATAAAGAGAAAAAACAAATAACAAAATTTTGATTTTTAGTAACAATATAAAAGGTGTAAAAATAGAAAAAATGATGTAGAATATAAGAAAAATGAAGACAAAAAAAATATATGGAAAACATAGAATATAATTATCAACAAAATAAAATACAAATTGTTTTCTGAAACTTTTACCACAGTGGATAAATTTGTTCTGATCTAACCTACATCTGTTGTATTTTGAAACCTCCAAAATCATATTCCAGTTCCGATAAAAAGAAACCTTCCTATGATATGTGTATATCGAATTCAAACAAGAAATATTTGTCTTGCTTTCTCAGTAAAATATAAAAAATGTCAAGCGCAGGGAAAACAGTTGTTTAGCATAGTATTGGATAAGTTTTATTTTGAAACATTTTTTCCCTTTCTTTAAAGAACTTTATGTACCTACTTTATTCCGACTAATTACCATAATCTTATTTAAAAGAAATTATTTTGCATTTTCAATTCAAATAATGCAATAAAAAGAATATGAAGTATATTTTTAAAATTATTCTTTTAATTTTATTTAGTTTTATTATGTACTTGAGTTACTATTTATTTCGCAATTTATTTTTAGCGTTATTATTATGATTATGGTAGAAGTTGTTGAAAAAGTTATTGAAAATTAAGATATAAAATTCAATTAACAAATTAACAAAATACTAATAAAATTAAAAGTTAATATCTACTAGAAACATAAAGTACTAATAAATTATTAACTTTGACAGAAAGCATTCTGGAAATGTATATTGATAGATTCCTAGAAAAACTAAGAAAGTTATTAGAAAAAAATTAGAAAAATCACTATATGAACATTTTTCGAAAAGTTATTTTAGACTTAATTGCAAAAAATTGTGAAAAGTAACTACAAAAAACAAAAGTAGTTAATACCTAGAGAAATTTCACGAAAAAGTACTGAAAAAGAAATGAAAAAGAAACTAGGGGAGTTACTAGAAAATGCCCTAGGAAAGTTACTTTAAAAATAATTGAAAAACAGTTGCTATTAAAATAATAAGTGAAAATGTCATTAAGAAATGTAACTTGATAAATAACTAGAAAAAAAATTGGAAAAAAACTAGAAAGAAACTAGAAAAATAACTAGAAAAACAACTGGAAACATAACTAGGAAAATAACTAGGAAAATAACTAGAAAAATAACTACAAAAATAACTCAAAATAAATAATTACAAAAATTACCACAAAAAATATTAACACAAAAATAATTAGAAATATCACTAGAAAAAGTAATCCAAAAAACTAAGTAAATAAGATAAACAAAATTTTAAAAGCTGCACGAAAAGTTTACTAGAAACGAAAAATTAACTAGAAATTTTTTTTAAAAAATTAATCCAACATTGTTAAGAAAGATACCTAATAAGTTCCTGAGATAGAAACTTCAAAAAAAAGTAGTTATTAGAAACAATGATGACAAAAAATACTAGAGAAGTTACTAATAGTAATTTAAATAATAACTTAGAAAATAGTAGAGCAGAAAATTTGTTATTACAAATTATACTAGAAAAATTAATAGGAATTTTATTAAAAAATTTACTCGAAAATTTACTCGAAAAATTAATATGAATGTTATACTACAAAAGTTGCTAGAAAAATTACGTGAAATGCTACTAGAAGTGGCAAAAGAATAATGACTACGAAAGTTACTACAAAAATACTCAAAATTTTAATAAAAATGTTACTAGAAAAACACTAAGAATGTTACAAAAAATGTTACTAGAAAATTTACTCGAATTGTTGCTGCGAAAGTTACTAGAAACAATACTAAGAATGTTACTATAAAAGTTACTAAAAATACTGAGAATGTTACTACAAAAGTTGCTAAAAATATTAAGGTTCTTTTATGCTTAATGTTACTACAAATATTACTAGAAAAATTTATTACTAGGAAAGTCACTACGAAAGAAAAAAAGAAAAATTACTAGTAAATTAAACTACAAAAATTACTATGAATGTTACTACAAAAGGCACAAGAAAAACTACTCGAAATGCTACCACAGTAGTTACCAAGAAAATGACAAAAATATCATAAAATAAGTTACTAAAAACTTAACAAAAAACAATACTAGAAAATGTATTATTAAAGATATTTGCATTCTAAGAACATTCATTTCGAAAATACTAAATTGAAAAGTAATTAATTTTAAGACAACTAAAAATGGTATCTAGTAAAATCCGGAAATAGTTAAGTTATTAAAGAGTTACCAACTGAGTTATTTTAAAAAATTACAAGAAAGAAGATCTCAAAAATTACGAGACAAAAAGAAAGAAATTTTAAAAAAAGTTTAAAAAGAAATTCGAATGTTTAAAAAATAAAAATTTCTTTTCAAAAACATGGAATTTTATAAACTTTTCAAATTTTTAGTTTTATCTCACTTTTGGACCAAGTTATCATAATTAAAATCTAAATCTTTCTATCAACTCCTCTCGATCGAAATCACTTTCCATTAATATAGTGTATCTTACCTCATAAATTAAAAAAATTACCAAATGTGGCAAGTAGAAAAATTGCTTGAAAAAGAATCGACTTCTTTCCTAAAAAATTCCCCATTTTTCATGTAAATTACACATGATAAAATATGTAATCAGCATTTCCGTGAAAAACTACTTTCAATAGTAATGTTCGTAGAATTAAAGATTCATTTTAAACACCATTTTTTATTGAAAAATTAAAGAAATGATTCTCAAACAATTTTACCATTTGAGGTTAGAAAAGGGTTTTTGTGGAAATAATTTTTTACAGTTCAGGAAATTCTGCCATTTGAGAATATAAAAAGATTTTTGTCATGGAAATAATTTTTTTACAGTTCCAGAATTTTTCTTTTGTAAAAAAAGAAGCATAGGAACGCTATATTGTTGTAAAAGACGATAAATTATTTTCGAAAAAAAAAGTTGTGCCGAAATTTTGAAATATTTTCCCCGCTCGCTGAATGTTTGGATTGTTGGGTGGGCCGTTGGTTTGGGTCGAAATTCGTGATAATCGATCGCAGAAAGGGAAGGAAAATAAAAAAGTGTAAAAAGTAAAAGAAACAAAAGCAATTCGAAGGGATGGACGAAACGATAACAGTGGAAGGGAAGAAAGGAACATGGTAAAACGCCGACGCCAGTTAACTCGATTCAGTTTTGGAGCGCAATGCAGCCAAATGCAGCCGAGACGAGACTGACTCTCGATTGCGCGCGGCCGCTTGTTCTACAAGTGTTCCCGGCTTGGCCATACAGCAACGAAATTTGAATACAATGAGCTGTTTTGAATTTTTATCGACGCACGATTGCCTGCACGGCTCAAATGCAAATTCCCGCACCAATTAAACGTTAGTCACACTATACCGCGCGCGGTCCTGCCGCATACGAATGCATTCGACAGCCAAGGGCCCTTCCTCCAAAACAAGAATTCAATTTGAATTTTACTGCACCGTAAAGGCGAATTACACGAAAATTATGTACTAACAGTGCACCAATCGAACATCAACTCGTCCATTTTCTCCAACAGCTAGTTCAAAGATGAGTAACGTTTGCAGAATTCAACTGATGCCACTTTATGCTCCACACGACCATACTGATTAATTTTCAAAGCAAACATCGTATAAACAGTGATTGATTCTAAACTTTGATATAAATTTCAAATTTAACAGCGCAATCAAATTTACACGATCGATGAGTAATTACTGTTTAGAATCAAATCCCGTAATGCGTGTGCGGAAAAAACATTGCGAATAACGGAAACAAAATTATTTGCTGAAAAGGTCAGGAGAGAATCGTATTGGGATTGAAAAACTGAGACGAAAAGTATTTTTCATCTTTTTGATATTTGCGATAGTTTTTGAGTTATTGGGTACCGAAAATTGTCGAGTTTTTGACATTTATGGAAGAGAGAGGAAAGGAAGTGTTCTCCCCACCGCTATGACGAAAGAAGGCGTACACTCTTAGTGATTGTGGTGGGAGAAACAACTGACAACGTACCCTCCCACTACTGTCACGAAACGAAGCAGAGAGGATGATTCGGTTTTTTGTGGTGGGGGAAGAGACAGACGTTCACTTGGATATCGCACACAATTATTTTTTTTCTAACAAAACTATCTATAGAATTCGTAATACCCGATTTGTAAATTTCAGTAAAATTTAGTGCCGTTTTCTTCAAGGCAATTTAAAAGAGGAAAAAAGTGTTGAAAATGGAATCGCAGTGGTTAATAAAAATTCGTTTCTAAATTGAAAAGAAAAAATAACATCCTTTGATTAAAAGAAAAAATGACATTCTTTAATTAAAGGAAAAAATAACATCATTTTGAATAAACAGGCATGTTGAAGGGATTCTTTTTCTTTTTTAGTTCCCGCTTCATAATTGTTTTGTAATTTAGCGATTCAGGATTTTCCCCAATTCCGATATTTGTTATTATTTTGTTTTTTTTTAATTTTACTTGAAAAATAATTCAACTGTAAAATACAAATTAGAAAAATAATGGAGAAGAAAAAAAAAGTGGAGATAATATGAATTAGTGAAAATAGTAACAATTTTGAGATAAGAATGATTCAAAGAAGGCTGTTGATTGTGGGATTTATCAAAAAACATGAGACATACACGCATACACTACCTTCCCGTGACTATCGGGACATAAATTACCTTTTCATTATCAGCGACTTGTAGTGCGTTTACAGTTTACATCCACCCGAGCAGAGCAAGAAAAACGATTATTATGCAGCCCTTGTCATCCTATCTTTTAAGCTGTGTCGAGTGCGTGTTCAAGAAGTTAACGACACTCTATCACATTAGAGGCCAAAATGTCTCAGACGGTGAGAAAATACACTACGACTTTATCGCTATCTCATAAAACAGAATGGGGAGAAGAGATTTGTTGCTCTTTGTAAATAAATTTTCCGCTTCATTTATTATGATAAACTGCAATAATTCACATTTTCAATTAGTCGATGTATTTACATTTCAAATGAAAATTATTTTTCTCACAAGTACGAGGTACTTTATTTCGTGCTAGGAAAGCTGGAGAAAAAAATAAAATTTTTGCCCTAGAGGGAAAAAGTGTGTGGAAAACACTTTTTTACCCAAGGGCGAAAATTTGGTTACACCTTTTGCAAACCGAACCTACGCCATGAAACTTAATTACAATACATTTGGTCTATAGCATTTTTAGTATATTAAGAATGTTGTTTTTGTTAATTTCATTTTAATAAAGTGATTGACTTTCTTTTCTATAAATCTATTTAAAGAAATCGTTGAAGGCGGATTTCCGTGTGAAGAGCAGAAATGCAACAGTCGGTTCTTTCACGAGTTCATAATCATATCTGACTATTAAATGTACTGTAACCAAGCTGCAAACATTGTATGGATACATACGCCCGTTAATGCAATTCCGTAATTAAATATGCCCAAGTACCCTATTCATAATGCACTATCAGATAAGATTGTCCACGAGTGCGTCAAATTTCATGCGCCACCTAAGCGAGTCATTGTTTTTTTTTATTTTTAAATCTCTTTCTTTTAACATTTTTTCGCTTTTAGTAGCATGTTCGTTTATTTAATAAATAATTACACCTATTTAACACTATTCGTAAACGTTTAATTGGATTTTAATTACTTTTTACCAGAAATTATTTGCATTTTTTCTTTTAGTATCTATAACTTTTCCACCTCCAACTGTTTACGATACTAAATTTTATCCTTTTCAGTTTTCGACCAATTTTTAACATTTTTAAAATTACCATTTCAACTTTTGCAGTTTCCGAATTTTGACCTTTTTGGTTCTTAGGGTCTCCAGACAAAACATTTACCACATAAATTGTAAGTATTTCAGCTTTTACCCACTACAACTTTATCTTTTCTGAATATACCCCTCTCGAAATATCGCTCTCCAAATATCCCTTTCCAAATATACTATGCCAAGTACCCCATTCCAAATACCCCTTTCCAAATATCCTTCACCAACTATCTCTCTCCAAATATCCCTTTATTTATGTCCCTCTCCAAATATACATTACCAAATTTTCCATTCCAAATATCCTTATTTAAAAATTCCTCCAAATATACTTTTCCAAATATACCTCGCCAAATATCCCTCTCCAAAAATCCTTCTCGAAATATTGCTTTCAAATATCACTTTCAAAATATATATCGCCAAATATCCCTTTCAAAATATCCATATCCAAATATCCCTATCCACATATACCTCGGTAAATATCCCTTTACAAATATCCCTTTTGAAATATCGCTCTCTAAATATCCTGTTACAAATATGGTATTCCAAATATACCCCTCTCCGAATATTTCTCACCTAATATCGCTTTGCAAATATCCCTCTCGAAGTATTGCTTTTCAAATATCCCTCTCTAAATATCGCTTTCCACATATCGCTATCAAAATATTGTTTTGCAAAGATCCCTCTCTAAATATCGCTTTCCAAATATCTCTCTCAAAATATAGCTTTGCATACATCCATTTCCAAATATACTTCGCCAAATACCCATTTCCAAATATTACTCTCTAACTATCTCTCTCTAAATATCCCTTTTAAAATACCCCACACCAAATCTTGCTTTCCAAATATACTTCGCCAAATACCCATTTCCAAATATTTTTCTCCAAATATTTCTCTCCAAATATCCCTTTCTAAACATATCTCTCACCAAATATGCCTGTCAAAATTTTTCTCACTAAATATAGCTTTCCGAATATCTTTCTCAAAAGATCGCTTTCCAACTATCCATTTCCAAATATCCCTTTCCAAATTTTCTTCAATAAATATACCTTTTCAAACATCCCTTTCTTAATGACCCTCTCCAAATATTCCTCACAAAATATCGCTTTCCAATTATCCATCTCGAAAAATTGCTTTCCAAATATTCCTTTAAATATCCCTTACGAAATATCGCTTTCTAAATATCCTTCTCCAAATATCGCTTTTCAAATATCCCTTGCCAAAGTCGGTTCCCAAATATCTATTTCTAAATATATCCCTCACCAAATATTCCAGTCCCAATTGGGTTGTTGGTAGGCCTGGATCCCGTTAAGTCGGGGTTTTTGGATCCAGTCCTAAGATTAGCTACCTGTAAAGGTTCCGTTCACTCGGTTCCCAGAATGAGGGTTAACAATTCAAGCCAAAGTGAGGACATGGAACATGAAGTGATTCGGATACTCTTTCCCGCATGGGAATCCTTCTTAAGGTACTCATGTTGGGGGGAAGTTGTTTTGTTATCGAGTTTACGGTCGATGGATTCGAGTCTGTCTGGTCTGATCAACAACACCCCCAATCCAAGGTGTTTTCTCCGTGCTGAGGGATGAATGGCACTAGGGTTACCAAATCCGAAACAAATCTGGAGGTGGTTGCGCGGACGTGGCTCGGCTCATGTGCTCTTCAACTGGGCGCCTGTAAAGTTCAGGCGTCGGTTGTTGTTGCCGGGACTTCTGATGACGGACGCGCGGTCGTCTTTGGTGAATCGCCTGGAGGTGTTTTGAACGGGGGCGCTGTGATACCGGGTGACCTCCCAGTTGATTGAACCTTGCTCTATAGGAGGAGGAGCTTTGTATGAGGAGTTTGGTATGAGGAGCTCTACAGGGGTATTTCTCTTACTTCCCTAACTACTAGTAGGAATTTTTATTGAATCCTTAAATGATTTAGATTAATTAAAATTGGGCGACAGCCAGACGGTTGTGGAGGCTGGGTCCTCGGACGCTACGATGCCTGTGGGCTCAACAGCCCCCAACCCTCCAGCTGTAAGCAAGTCGACATCTAAATCATCGAGCTCTACGGGGTCCGTGGGGCTAGATACTCAGATTCCGTCGAAATCATTGGGAGAGGCTGATGGGCGGAAAAGGAAGCACTTTTCCGGCTCCGCACAGAGACGACTGAGAATATTGAAGCATACGGCAGCTCTTACTAAAGCCTCAGAAGGGCCCCCTCTCGTGGGACGCATCGTTCCAGCTTCAGCTAGACCAACTGGATCGATGAACCCGAAAAGAAAGGTTGGGCCTGAAATAACACCTCCGGAGAGAACGGCGGTTTTTAAAAAACCAAGGCCAGCCAATCATGAGGCACAGAGATTGATAAGCGCGGCCCAAAGGGCAAATCCTCTGGCTTACAAAAATTGTAGCTGGGCTAAAACCCTGGGTAGACGCGTCGCTGAAAGTCAGTGGGGTAAAGGTACTTCAGAAAATGCTTAAGGCCACTGAGTGAATTCTGAGTGAACCGGAAGAAACGAAGAAGGTCCAGGAGGCGTTGGAAATGTACATACACTCACTGAATACAACGCCCTGGAAAGTAGTAAGGACAGAAGACTCTCAAGTGGCTAAAACGACTATCGAGAAGAAATTTTTGCTGGATGTACAGGTCCTTGAGACTCAAGTGAGGGCTCTTGGGCCCTTGACTTTAAGCCATTTTACCACTTTTGCAGGATGGCTTTTAAGGTCTCCAGCAGGGTGGGAAATGGACCTGATTCAGTTGAAATGGGCGAGTAGTAGTCCAAATAACTAGCTGCAGACTCAATTTCACTCTGATTAACTTGCATCACAGCAAAGGCGCCTCTGCTGTTTTGAAGGGACGTATGGCTGTGATGCACACTGCTTTATTTGTTACAGAGATCCCAAGGCTGGGATAAGGCTGGTTAAAGGTGTATCCGTCGTCCCTTCGTTGGACCTGTACACTGAAGATTTAATGGCAGCTATATCCAACCTTGAGGAACTGAGAAAAGCTGTCATTAGCTCAGCATACATCTTTTTTGATGGCAGGAACAATCCACCGGCAGAAGTCTGCAAACTGGTTGAGTACTGTAAGGTAAGAGAGTTCCCTCTGGTGTTAGGGTGTGATTCTAGTTCGCACCACACACTGTGGGGTAACTCGGATAACAGCTAAAGAAGGTTTGATTTGGTGAAATATCTAGCAAATACAAATCTGAATATTCTTAATTTAGGGACATCACCGGCCGGACCTTTAGGACTAGAAATAGAGGGGAGGTGATTGATACCACGCTTTGCTCTGATTCTATTTCTGGTAAAGTAAGGAAATGGAAAGTATCTAATGAACCTTCCCTTTCTGATCATTTAGAGATAACTATTGAGCTGGAATTCGTGGTTCATACCACACCTCAATGAATTCGTAATCCTAGGAGAACGTACTGCGCTAAATACGGAGCAGAGCTAAATAATGAGTTGTCTGGATTCCCAACAAAAAGCAGGGATATTAATACTCTGGATGAAGCGGCGAACATTCTCATGGAAACCATTCAGAGAGCCTACGAGTTGAGTTGTACTCCAACTAAAACTCGTTCGCCAAATAGAACCTACTGGTGGAACGATAGGCTGAACAGTCTGTCTAAACAACCCAGAAGGTTGCTCAGACGTGTGAGATCTACACGTACGGAAGATAGTTGGGCTGCCTATACAAGGAACGATTATACGGATTCAATAAGGAAGGCACAGCAGAATTGCTGGACCGAATTTTGCTACAAAATCAATAAAGGAAAGGAGTCGTCCCAACTAGATGAAGTACTTTCCAAAAACCCGGACGCAATTCTAGGTACAATGAGGCTGCCGAATAAGATTTCTCAGAGTCAAACAAGGTTATATTAGTGCACCTGATTCAGACACACTTCCCGAGCTTCTCTAGGCTTGGCAGTGGTAGTGGCGATTCCTGGTCACTGGCTGGAGTTCCTGGGGCTAATTTTGACCCACGGAGAGGTCTGACTAACAGGATCGTGACTGCAGTTGTGGTCAGATGGGTGGTTGGATCCTTTAGTTCTTACAAGTTCTCCGGTCCAGACTGTATTCTTCCCGTCTTCCTGCAGAGGGCAGGGGAGGAGGTAGTCTGACCGTTGGTGAAGCTTGCTAGGTCGAGTCTGACTCTAGGTTATATCCCGGAAGCCTGGAGAGGTACGAAGGTGGTCTTCATAACAAAAGCGGGCAGAAATAAATACATCTAACCGAAAAATTTACGTCCTGTCAGCATAATTTCTTTCGTATTACAGACGATAAAAAGACATGTGTATAGATACATTCGCTGCGAGACCCTGTTCAGTTACCCACTGCACAAAGACCAACATGTCTTTAGAGCTGGTTGCTCTACTAAATCAGCCTTGGCTAGAGAAGTACACTTAATTGAGGAAAAGCTTTAAGCCAAATGTAAAGGAAAGAATTTATCGAGCTTTCTGCTCCAAAGATAATTAATTAAATAATTTATCAGGGAACTCAGAAAAAATTTAAGCTAAATGTTTTGCTATATGAGTCTTTATAGACATTGAGAGGGCCGTCAACTGTACCTCTTAGGAGGTGCTATGCGTGCTCATTGAGTCTCCGAAACAATTGGCGACTAGACCTGTCACATATTAAGTAACAGGAAACTTACGTCGAGTAAAGGGAACTCCACTCTTCACTGGACTGTCAATTCTGGCTGTCCACAGGGAATAGTTCTATCACCTTTGCTGTGGAGTCTGGTTGTAGATGAACTGCTACGAATTCTCACAGAGAGAGGTTTTTATGTGATTGGCTACGCGGACGATATCTTACTAATCGTCCGTGTGCCTCACCTTGATGAATTACTCGGGATTATGCAGCAAGCATTAAACCTTGTGGACGAATGGTGCCAACGAGTTGATAAAAGGTTACAAAAGATAAAAGGCGCTGGTGCTGGAATCTATAATGAGACGACTATAGTGGACTCGTCATTTAAGTTAGGGTACACTGTCACAGTTTCAATTCACAAGCTGAAACCACGGCTCTGCTCTATGCAGCTTCTGAGGCCATGGTTCTTTGCCGCAGGAAAAATGTATTTTTTCTGTCGGATAGTAAGGTAACTTTGGTTGCCTTGAACAAATTCTCAGCTAACTCCGCACTTTCTTACTGTAAATTCTTTTCAAGTTGGAGTCGTCCCCACCTGATTAGTTATTATAAATTGTAAATATTCTTGCTCAGTGCTCGCGCGTAACTTCGACTTTATATTAAATGATTCATGTTAATTGGTGTTCTTTTCAAATTAAAATCTTCATTATTTGGGCTTCTAGCCTAAATTCTTTTGTAGGCCTTTTGGCTCATATTTCAATACATATTCAAGATTTTAATAAAATGAGTGTTGTGTCATTTTGTGCTTCAAATGAGTGTTATTAATTTTTTGCCTTTCCCTGACGCTCTTCACGTACATTAATTGAGTTTACTTTGACAATTCTATAATTCGGGTTTAGTTGTTTTTCCTAAGTAAAATCAAACCCAACTTGGGGCTAAATAAAATCTTTAGCTGTTCCATAACCGTTCTATTCACTTTCAATTTAATAAATTAACATAAATGAATAAATTAAAAATAAAAAGAGGTAAGTTACATAAAGTGAAAAGAATAGGTTGTAGACTAAATTGGGAAAGTGTGTATGGATTTGCAATATTGTTCATGTGGTCGTCTGAAGTGTGTGTTCTTGTTTCGGTGTTTCTAGGTCTGAAATGTGACTTTGGTGGTGATGTGTTAAGCCCGTGATTGAGCTGTGGTGGAATATTTATTCTGCAAACAGTTGCGGCCACGGCAACGAACACATTTTTTGCATTATAAGATATTCAAAATTTCCTAAATATTTACAATTTCCCCAAAAGTAATGAGGAAAATAAAACGAATTAAATATCAGCTAAGAAAAATGCTAACAAGTTACTAAATAAAATCCAGTAAAAATCTGTTATTATTACAAAACTATTTCTCGCAAGCTGTGTGGAAAATGCGTGGAAGTATGCAAAATCCTTATGTCCACAAACATGGGATCTGCATGTTTCTGCATAAGTAACAAATGCGGTAATAAATAACGTTTACCCGCAGAGGATATTCATCAGATCGTAACTTTTTCCAGTGAATTATATCTTTTGGGATATTTAATAATAATTATTAAAGAAAACATATTTTATAAAACCCGTTAAAACCTACTGCAGTCCAATTATCGTTAAATTTATACTTTGAAAATCAATTAATGTCGGGAATTATCTCGAGTAATAAAACTTTGCTCCAAATAATAATGTTAAGCTACTTTTTTAAACACATTAAACGAAAAGTTTTACAACGCAATAATTTACTGTCAGTAAAAAACGATTTATTGAAATTGTTTCCAGTTTAATAAAAGTAAAATACTTTACATACTTAATTTTCACTAACAGTTGCAAACAAATCGAAATTAACTATTTGAAATTTTCTAATCTAAACTAGCATATAGAATTTGACAATCGAATTAAAATCTCTTGATATTTCAATCTGACATTTTGTAACTTAAATTAATAAATAATTTTTCCAGTACAATTCCGTATAGTTTTTTCAGTCAATGATTAGTGTCGTTACTTAATTCGGAAACAATTATAATTTCAAACGATTAAAATTTAAAAATATTCGAATGTAAAGAAATTTGAAAACTTTAAAATAACCCTTGTTTCTCGTGAACATTTTTTAAAACCGGAGTGGAACATTGCTGATTAGAAGAAAAGATAAGAAAGTCGATTAGCAAGGTAGTTATGCTTCGATAATTGAGCAGTAGCAAAACTGGAACAACTTGATTTTTAAACTAGTTGTGAAATTATCAGCAACAATAAATAACAATAAACTTTATCTCGCTTGTGTCTTAAACAATATCAACATATACTTTTTTTCTCCGCGGTATAATTATTTAACACTTATTTTTATTAGCCAACAAGCGTTTAAAACAGGTAATAATTACTTCAGTGAAAACTCTTTAAATTATATAATCTTTTCAAGATTGTGTCATGCTTCACTTTCAAGAAACATTTTTCATTATTATTCTGATAAATCTTTTCTTTACAATTATTTTCAGTATACTTTTCATTTACACTAGTAAATAAAAAATTACTAAATTTCCCATTCCACTAATCTACTACTTCTTGTTTGATAACACTGCTTTTACAAAAAACAATTATATTATAAACTTTATTTAAAAAAAAATGTTTATGATAAATTTAAAAATTTTAAATGATAGAAAAGTTTTGACAGCTTTTATTTCGTGGCCATTGAATTCCGTGCGATAAAACATGTGTGGCAGTTTAAATAATTGAAAATAAAGTGATTTGAGCAAAATCAGAAGAAAAAATTTAAAAAAAATTTTTTCTAGAAAAGGGTAATTATTTTTCCATTAAACAAATTCAGGATTGTATTGTAGTTTCGAAGTCAGTAAGACTTTCTTCTTAAGACTCACAAATTCATTTAGTATTCATATGACATTTGTTGACATTTGTCAAATCTGTAAATAACACAATTATTAAAATTTAACTCGCGTTAAATATCAAAATTATAACAAAATCAGGTTTCTTTGTTTGTTAATCACATACAATGTTTGTAGAATAATTTTTGAGATAAACCAATTACCATTTTCGTTTTTTAGGAACATTATAAAAAATCTTTGCACAAGTCTAAAATTAAAACAACTATGATATTAATCAGATCAAAAATAATAAAATTCACTTTTTAGGTACAATTAAAATTTGCCTATATACAATTATAAACGTTAACTTTAAAATTATCATTTGATAATTCAGTCTTTGATTGTTATAACTTTATTGTTCGGTCAATACTCAACCAATGTCAGACTAATTGTACTAGAGATAATTTATTTACAAATTCTTAATGACACATTCAAATTTTCCCTAACACAACTTAGGTTAGAAAAACGATAATACAAACAATTAACAAAATGGAACAGAAAATATTTGAAATACTTAGCAATGGTGTTCTAAATCGAATTGTAATTATTAAGATCAGTCATTTTCTTTATCCTGTTATTTTGTTCTTTCTTAATGAAAACAGTTTTTGCAAACATTCTTTTAAAATCATTTGACTCTTTATGTAAAATTTTAATATTATTAAAATCAAAATTATGATTTGATCCATCTTCATTCAAATTTTTTTATCTATGTTTACTAATCACATTATGATACTTATTGTTTAATTTCAAATTATTGTCATGTTCATCACGTCTAATTTTTAAGTCTCCCTGTGTGTCCTACATAAACTTTCGGACAATCTACACAAGACAGCTTATAAACAACAACTTTATTATTAACAATTTCTGTTTGGTCTTTTCCTAATTTAATAAATCTATCCAATTTTGCATTGCTTCTAAAGATTACATTGTAACGATGTTTTTTACTCTAAAATTGGTTGTCAAAATTATTATAGCAGCGGATTAGCTCGCCGGATCAGGGTTCGATTAAATTAAAAACACAACTTCTAATTAGTATAACATCACTACAGATCTAAATTTATTCTGACTTTTGACATAACGTAACATAACATTTATACATAACGTAAATCATTAAAATAATACGTAAAGCAGAACGGAACGTATAATGAAAGGTAATCGAAACGATAACGGAACACTAAAATTAACGACGACATGCACTAGGTGCCCGCGTGCGCGTGTGTGGTAACACCACATAGCGAGTGGTAATACCACTCACTCAGTGTTAACACCACTGGGGGATTGTGAGTAACACTTAGACCCATGGCAGCCTATTAGCTCGGTACAACCGGCTAGTCCTCTGGGGATGATAACACCACTCCCGGTGGCTCGTCGTAGACTGCCCCGAGCGCCTCAAAACACGCTTCTTTTATCCATCTCGACGGCTTCTCTCCGCAGCGAGTTCGCACTGCGCACGGTTCTACGCCGGTCGGAGCGCTCACCAATCCAAAGCCAGCTCGACTTTCTCGTCCCGATTGATAGTTTTTCGACATCGTCTTGCTTACAGCTCGCGTCGCAAATTTCGTAAGGGCCAGAAAGTGAATCTCCTTACAACATTCAAGCGTTTCTTATTTAATATTCTTTTTATGTTTAACGAAAAACGACCATGATATGGAATTGGAACAGTACGGCTAAAATCAATGTTTTTTTGTTTTTATATTATTAGCGTTTCTATTATTTATATAAAAAAAGTCTATTATTAATATATTTATTAACAAATTTATTAGGATAATTATTCAAATGGAGAAAGCTTTTTATTATCTTTAAATTCTCTTTGTGAAAAGATTCATGATATAACAAAGTTGCCATGTCCACAAGATTATATATTAAACTAATCTTTTTTTGTAAAGGATTTTCTGATAAAAAATTTAAATATCTACCTGAATACGTGTTTTTTCTGTACCAGTTTGTGATTATTTCTCCATTTTCAGCCCTAATAACCCTTACATTCAAAAACGGAATAGAATTATTATTTTCTGTTTCGTAGGTGGACTTTAGTCTTTCATGGTGATCATTAAGCACTTCCAATATAATATTAAGTTTATCTTCCGGTATTATCATAAATGTGTCATCAACATATCTATAATATGTATGTATTTTAACATTTAATTTTTTGAAAGCACCATCTTCCAAGTCTTGCATGACTATAACAGCAAGAATTGTAGAGATGGGACAACCTATAGGTGTTCCAAATAACTGCTGATAATGTTGATTATTAAACATAAAGAAGGTATTATTCATAAGGTATTGTTCATTAACTCAGACGTTAAGTTATTGAATATTTTTAAAATGCATTTTAGGATTTGAAAGTTGTTAACATCAGAGGCTGTTAGTCAGTAATATTTATATATACTTTAAAATTAATGATACCGTTACCTGTCAATAGGGCTGTACACTCATTGGAAATGTTTGAGTGTGATCTCGCTTCAAGATATCAAGGACAACGAGAGATAAAGTCGTTTTCTCGACAGGACAAAAGTGTAGGTCGTTGTGCATCTCTCGTTGCAAGTCTTCTTATAATATCGATCGAGAGACTTATCCCTCCTCTTCCTTCTCCTTCACTCTCGTGAAGTAGACGGAAATTTAAAAGCGGCAACAAACAGCACGAATGTCAACAGTCAGAAAAATCAAGAAATCTAACATTCTCATATGGAAATATTATCCCGTTTCTCTGGGACTCAAACAAGAATGGATTTTGTCAATTTTTCTTCAAATAAAAACCAATTCCACAAGAATGAACAAATATCATTTGTCATTCGTTTTATGTTTATTGTTATTTGGTACTATGTTTATTTAGAAATACAGGATTCGGATTCTTCTGTTATTAGCTTTTTGTGGGTGAAAATGTAGCAACTTTTACTGATGACAAAATTCGTAATGGGTTTTGGGCTACGAAATTTTATTAAAATCGGTCAAAGCGGTTTTATGAAGATCGATGGGTAAGGAAGAAAATATTATAAAGCGATGTGTGTAATGAAATGAGTGAGTTGATGGTTAACACATCCTGTTATAATCAGTGCATCTGGATTTAGTATATACCGTCTATAAATTCGCGTCATAAACAATTTACAGCGACAGTTGTAATTAATAATGACTGTTCAGATATAATTAACAACCCCAGTTGGTGTTATGTTTGTAATTATTAATGATGGCAATTTAGTAAGAATGCTGCACATCCCACATAGAATGTAAATTTCTTTGATTGATGCGCTAGTTCTGTAGACTAAAATAAGCTACTCTTATTGCTCTGTGATAATTAACAATATCAAAATATTGATAGGTTACTTAATTTAATTTAATTAATACTAACTATAAAATATCCAAGATAAAATATCTACAACAAAATACCGACAACAAAATATCTGCAATAAAATATTCACAACAAAATATTTAGAACAAAATATTCATAACAAAATATTCATAACAATATATTCAGAACAAAATTAACATAATAAAACATCCATGACAATATATAATTATATATATTCGTAATATAATATCCCTGACAGAATAACAACAACCAAAAAACAATATTAAAATATTTATAACGAAATGTTCCGAACAAAATATCAGTAACAAAATATGAGAAACAAACTATCCATACCAAAGTATCAATAGCAGAATAATAACAAGAAAGTATAAAGCACCAAATATAAAAAAAAACATATATAATCACTAAATATTTCTGTGACGAATGAAGCATTTAAAGCTATCTAGTTTTAATTTCCTATTATATTTTCCACCTTCCTGCATTCCACATACTATTTCCTAAATCCCATTTTCCACCTTTTAATTTCCCACTTCCTATTTTCTACTTCCAATTATCTGCTTCCCAATATTTGCTTCCTATATTTACCTGCTATTATATTTCACATCCCACTTTTCGTATTTTAATTTCTACCTCTTACTTTGCACAGTTTACTTTGCACCTCCCACTTTCCAATTCATGTTGTCCACATTCTATATTCCCACTGAAAAAGCAGGTAAGTTTGAAATAACCGAACTGAGTACGGTTGGTATTGGATAGGTTGACACAAACAATTAAGTGTTTGGCCTAACCGAACTGGTTTGGTTACATTAAACTTATCAGTTTAGTTACAATAGACAACGCCTTTTCTGGAATCATAAGAGCCTCTGGAGCTCCACCTGGCTCTAACCAAACAGAGGTAGCTGCTGCCCCCTGTATTTTTCCCGCAATTAATTGTCATTCTGTGATAAAGTTTTGAAGTATACAGTTGCATTGGAAATTAAAATTTGTTTTCTTGTGTTTGTGATTTACATTATATAAATTTATAAATTTCAAGGTAAGAATATATTGATTAAACTCCAGAAATTCTATTATAAATAATATTAAAGTAGGAGAAAAAATATTTTTGTTTTGATCACATTTCAATTTTCAATTTAGAAACGGTAGTAAATATTTCTTTTATTTACCGCTGATTATTTCACTTATAGAAA
>WNHD01001042.1:5287-31920 GCA_011057455.1 Ganaspis sp. Gsp50
ACACGCAATGCAAAACCAGTAAATATTTCGAGAAAAATGTGAACGTTCAGAAAATTACCAAGTAATTTGCATGTGAGTCAGAATTCTCCAACTTTCAGGATATATTTTTTATTCATTTTTTTTTTTATTCAAAGAATATTCTTACTGTAATTCCCCTTTCAATGTGGATTGTTCAATCCCCTTCCCCTTCAATGTGAAACTAAATTTTCAATTTCTATTCAACTTAATTTTGCGTTTATTACTTTTAATGAAAAAGTTTTGAATAAATGATTAAAATACAAATTAAAGATCTTTAAAATTAAGGTGATGCTGCGGTTCCAGACAAATGAATTATACATATAAATTCAATTCAGAAAATGAACACGGAAGAAACTAAACCAAATGCTGATGTTTTCCGCAGAATCGTTCCGCCTGGGGGCCAAATGCTGTTTTGTTTTGGGTGAATAGCGCGCCCAAATTTTTGGAAGAAATATATTTTTTTAATTTATTTAATTTATATACACCGTTAGAAATTTTGTATGAAATTTAATACACGAATCATATGTTCCAAATGGTTCTTTTTGCGCTGATTTTTAACACAAAGGACTTGTGTAAAATTAATTAATAATTAACTTAATGAATGAACTTGGGTGTTGATAAAATTAACACAAAAACAAAATCACACATTTAAAACGCTAGTAAATAAAGTAATTAGTTTCTTTTTTGTATATTTTAAGACCAAAATTATTCTTCATAACAAAATAAATTCATCATGAAATTAATTTATGAATTTTTGTGTTTCGTTGATAAATCTAGAATAATAATTTATAAAAAGACATTTCTTCCATAAAAACATGCAAGCTTTTTTGATGTACTACATTGGCATAAAAGAAAAAAATAATTTCATTTGTAAAGAACCACTACTTGTAAAATTGTTGTGTTTCATTCATATATTCAAGTTATAATAATTTTCAGGGTCATTTTAAAATTTGAGTTCAATGTTGGATCAGGTGAACAATCGTGAACTATATATTATATGCTTCCCCCGCCATAAAAGATAAATGCCATAGCATCCATTGGTACAATCTCGTACCTTCTGAGCGAATTTCAAACAGTTGCGAGAGCGACACGCATCCGAGCGTTTGTCGCAAAAATCCCAATAAATCGTGACTTTAATCGAAAAGACGAACGACTCACTGTCAAAGCTTGTGAAATACGAATACATTTCATATAAAAGAAACAAAAATAAACTGAAAATTGCGTCACTTGACTCAAATATTCAAAGGTTACTTTGAATCCTTAAAATCACCATCCTTAAAAACCATCAGTCAATATTTTGACTTATCAGTGACTGATTTTTAGCAATACTAATAACTACAAAAGTTCTAAAATCAAGTTAAAAAGTTATTTGTTAGGTTTTCTAAAATTATTTACTCTATTTGCTAATAAAATTATTAGATGCAGCACATTTTAAAAATTTAGTTCATTTCAGATTCCCCTTCCATTTCCACATTATGTTATAAATCAGTTTAATCTCAATTTACTTTTTTGAAACTTATTTAAGGTTTTAAAGTAAATTTTGATTCAAAATGATGAAAAAATATTAACGAATGAGAAAAATATTTGAAGAAGAGATATATTTTACTTCTGTAACAAAATAATTGTAGTTAGAAAGTGAAATTTAAAGAAAAGCAATAAAAAGTAAATTATTGGGTAAAAAATTTTTCTGAATTAACAATAATTTTGATTTGATTATTTGTTAAGATCAAGAGAGTAAAAATGTCACGAAAGCATCCATTTTTAGTCAAGATTAACATATTTTTCTAAAGTAGCAATTATTAATAATTATCACGATCCTGTATCGCTTTTGAAGGATTAAGATTCATTAATTCTTTCCTTTGCGAATGATATATGTAAATGATAAATTAATTAATGCTCTAATAGCATAATATTATGACAAGTCCAAATACTAGATAATTTATTGAAATTGTTGCCACAAGATTGTGCATTCTAATTTAATTTGAAAATTATACAATTTAGCAGGATATGCCTTAATTTTTTTAAAGATTTCGTTAGTTTGATTATATCAGACAATATGAAGACAAAAATTTATGTTGTCAATTAAATAATTTGTACAATGAATCCATTTAAAGAAAAACAACACCTAGAGAAAAGATACATTTGTCTCAGAGCCTAATAACCTTTTATTTGTTTCAAATAAATTTTACTTGTATAAAATAAGTGTTATTAGCTTCAAATAAATTTTACTTGTATCAAATAAATGTTATTTGCTTCAAATAAATTTTAATGAATTCGAATTTGTTTTATTTGGTTCAAACAAAATTTTATTTACACTAAATAAATTTTATTTTGTTCAAATAAAAGTTGTACTTGCGCCAAATAAAATTGTATCTGTTTCAAATAAATTTTATGTGGTACAGATAAAATTTCTGTGGCTCCAAATAATATTTTATTTGTGTCAAAAAGATCATTTATTTACAAAAAATAAATACTATTTGGCACATATATCGTTGTTTAATTCAAATAAACAATTTCTCTGGGCGAAGATCCTTTAAAAATATAATTGTTTTGCAAAAACTATATTGGTAATTTGCACTACAATTAAAAAAATGTTTCACGTATTTTATGTTTCTAACTCTATTAAAAATTAAGTGACTTTAGTATTAAATGATAATAAACCAAAAAATTAATTTATAAAATTACAGAAGAGTCAATACGATACGCAAGGGGGACCTGAAAAAATCTTTCAAAATATTTGCAGTAAGGAAGGTATCACAGAAATGGTAATTTCCTTATTGAGTGAGTTTGGCAAAATTGCCAAATTTAAATAAAGTACGACTGTGAGCAAACTAAAATTAAAACTTGATTGAAATATGCCAAGACAGTGAAATTGTGATTAAATCGATTATTCGAATGTAAATTTGAAGAGTAAGGAGCAGGACACAACTACCTCATATTTTCAAAATTGAAAAACCATTGATGATCGCAATGCAATTGAGAAAATCAATTCAGGTGATTGGATGACAAAGTGTGGAATGGAGGAGCCACAAAAGCTCTTTCGTCTACCGGGGACAATTGAAGAAGAAGAGGAAAAGGAAGTTGAAATCGATAATCATTCACAATATCCACCAAGGGCTGAATCACCTTTACTAGGACAAAAGGGTTCAAACACTGCCATAGGACTTGCTAATTATCCAAGAAACGTTACTCTTGTCAGAGTTAGCACACAAAGTAGCAGCATTGGAGGTGTGGGCCGAACTGATTCCACAAGGTGAGTGTTCATTAACTTCTCTACCAAATCTAAAATACTCTCATGTTAGTCATTTGTGTTTCCCCAAAAATGAATCCATCATCAAATTTCCAAGTTGCTTACAAAACTAAACAAATCAGATTATTTTAAATTCCAACGAAGCGACTTTTAAAGACGTTATTTATTCTTCAATTGATAATTCAAACTGTTAATTGGGGTGCTTTTTTCTGGGGAATCCAATGCAAAAAGAAAAATTCCAAAAAAGTTTCAGGAACCATGTCAAATATACAAAAATGTGAATCATGATTTTTGCTTATAAAAAAATAAAAGAATGAATGAACTCTTATTTAAATTTTTAATTGATCCAGACGAGTGTCAAAAACGTTATACTACTCAGACTGGGGTGCTTTTTCTGGGGAATCGAATGCAAAAAGAAAAATTCCAAAAAAGTTTCAGAAACCATGTCAAATTTAGAAAAATGTGAATCATGATTTTCTCAATAAAAAAAGTAAAAAAATGAATGAACCCTTTTTTAAATTTCTAATTGATCCAGACGAGTGTCAAAAACGTTATAATACTGCGCCACCAGTGGGGCAAAACCGGGTATTTTGGATTTTTTCAAAAAACGTGGTTTAAAACAAATAAAATTTTTTTTTCTTAATAACTATCGATATTTTCTTGTAGTTAAATAGTCAATGAAGAAATATTAGGACTAATAAAATTTTTTTGTTATATAGATTTTTTGTAAACGAGCTTTTTGCACAAAGTACCCGGTTTTTACCCACCTTCCCCTACATCTGGACATTGTCCTGAAACTTCGTATTTATGCTTTTTGGATGAAATTGAGTTGATTTAGACGATTTTTGGAATTTGAAATTCGGACCGAAAACAATGCTTCCCTATGAGGAAGCAATATTAACGATTGAGAGAAAATGGGAAAAATTAGTATAAATAAAAATATTAAATTTCAGAAAAGAATTTTCAAAATTTAGTAATTATATTATTACAAACATCAATTTAAATATTACTGAACATTAGTATAAATCTTGATGAACATCAAGTATAAATATTAATGTTTGTAATATAATTACTAAAGCTTGAAATTTTTTTTCTGAAATTTAATTATTTTTATACTAATTTTTCCCATTTTTACACGTTTTTCCAAAATCTTCAATATTTTTATTAAAATGTACAATCTGCTTAATGGGATTTCTCCAATATTTTCTTTGAAATACTTTGCAAGATAGTAATTTTTGTACGAAACTAAGGTTTATAATTTCAATGAAAAATATTTTGCTTCGATAACAAGAAAAGTAAATGAATTAATAAAAAGTCCTAAATATTTTCTTCTCTCTAAATTTGAATTAGTGAAAAGTCGTCCACTTATTTGAATTTGTAAGCATTTTTACTAACTTTTAGTAAACTTTCACTAAAACTTTAGTAGAAACTACTAAAGCAAATAGTGGAATTTTACTAAAACTTAGAAAAAATGCTTAAACTCTAATTATGAAAGCAGATGCAATTTAAAATATAAATAAAATCCTTCATTATCAAAGCACAACATTTAACGTAATGTACAACATACATTACGAATTTTGCATCATTTGCATTGAAAAGTACTTGATCACACACCTATGAATTTTTGATGATTTCCGAAAAGTCCAGGCTTTCTTCATTGTGAAGTCTCTTCCTCACGTGCTGAGTAAATGTTGAAATTGAAACTTGAACTGCTGCTGAAAAAGAAGAGAAAACACAAAACACAAACAAATGAAATGCACATAACAACTTTCGTGGACTATACTCTATCTAGAACAATTTATTCAACAATAAATGGCTCTTTATAGAACAAAAACACAATAGTTACTAATATTGTACAATATTGTACAAATATTGGTCAAACATTGTCAAATATTGATCAAATATTGACTTTGAATTATTCAAACTCATCATATTGAGAGTTCTTCAAAAATCGACCGTCGGGCTTTAATTAAAAAAATGCTTTACCAAGCATCTCTTAATGAATTTAATGATTATTTTAAAGCCCACTTGATTAAGTTCGGTTTGAACATTTTTCGTAAAATTAAAACAGTTTTTTCGAGTTTTCGTAGAAAACTCATAGAATACAGTATCATGCTGAAAGAACGAATGATATTGAATTCCAATGCTACCTACTTAAAAATACGCGACACTCACACCTCAGTAAATTACCTACTTCCCTAGCTATATCTAAAATTTGCAAAACACATTTTCACCAACACACTCACTCCACGATTCTCACACATTCTGCCCAGGCGCAAAAGCCTACACTAGGGATAACATCCCGAGATGTATCCGTCACCTGAGCTTTCAAGCCAAATCGAAATTTTCATATTTCTTGGCTGTTGCTTCTTTAGAAGCCAAAAATAATTTCAAAACACTCACGAAATCCTGAAAAGAAACACACCCTATGCTAACAGATTAGTAATTCAATATTATAAATTAGTAATAATATTCTTGTCAAATTTGAAAAAAGTTAAACTCAAATAAGTAACTTAATTTTGAAAGTTAAAAATTAAAAAAAACATTTTAAAACTCTAAAACATGCAATTCATTTAAAAGAGAAACTCAAAAACTTTAATTTCATCTACTACTTTGATATATGAACTATATATTTTTTAAATAAATTTTAGTTGTAGAGAGATTCGTCAATTACGATTCAGACACATTCTTTGAAAATAACGAAATTGAAGACATTGAAGGAAAGAAGAAAAATCTTAGGTTAATTAATTTCGTAAGACTACAGTAAGCCTTGAATTAAATCTCTTAAACCATTTATTAAAGGTTGAGTGTAATTATAGAACTATGACTGAAATCAATAATGATTTGTCTCTCAATTACTTTTAAAAAGCATCCAAAATCAAAAGAAAAAATATTTTATCAGTCTCTTCCTGGTCTTAAAATATAATTAAACATATTTACATTTTCATCTCTAATTAGAAGGTATATTAAAAAAATCGAAAAGTATCAAAATTTGATACTCCGGAACATTAAGGTTTCAAACTCCGTAGCTTTAAAAAAAGCTTTTTTTAATTTTTATTAAATTGAAACAATAAATTAAAAACATTTCAAGAAAAGACTGAACCTGAGCTAAAAAATGTACTCAAAATGTCCACGTGCTAATTGAAATTGCAATGAGTTCAATTAGCGAAGTCGTTATGTGATTTAAAGTTACAAATTGACTCATAAATCGTAGAATCCCTCGTCGGAGCGATGGCAGCAAATCCTCTTCTGGACCAGTCCCAGGAGATCCCTTCTCTTCTGCGAAGACCTGGGACTATGTAGGGGCCACTTCTACTCCAAATCCTAAATGCAGAGCCTCTTCTAGGCTAAGGCTTTTGTAGGAGACTGGGGACTATGCAGGGGCCACTTTTACTCTGAATCCAAAAGCGTTCCTTTAACGCCTCTCCAAAATAGTACGGTTCCAATTTCCGAAGAACAGTTAATTCCAAGGTTCTCTGCGTAAAAAGAAAAAAAATTAACATCGATTAAAATATAATAATATTATCGAAGCGATTCTAAATACACACTTTGAAACTCTCAGCATTTTGCGTTTTTCAGATTCAATATCACAGAGAATTAAAAAAATTAAAAACTAATTCCAATTTAAAAAACTTGTTTAACGTGTTACTATTTTTAATCATTTGCAACTTTCAATAAATAAGATTCATAGGCCAATTTCTTCCACAGTATAATTATTTTATTACATATTAAAATAATTAAAACGTAACAAGGTCCTATTCTCAAAATTTGAAACTTTTATTTCTTTATTTTTATAAAATGTTTCATTTTTTTATTTATTCAATTATTGTAACAAATCTAAAGAAAATTAAAATTCTACAATTACATTTTAATATTTGAGATAATTATTACAGAAAGAAAAATTCCCGAAAATTTTAAATAAAACGATTTGACTTGTTAATAAACTGCTCCAAATGTTTTTTTAAATACCTCAAGCAAGATAGGTATTCATGCAAATTTGATTTTATAAATCGAGGAAACAAGCAATTAAATGATACTCGAATTAATCATCTCAAGATTTACGACGGCTATTTTAGCGTAATGTATTTATTAAAATAATGATTTGTTTATTTATTACAAATCGAGTATTTCAATGACGTTTGTTTGTGTTTAGATTGAGACAAAAATCAGGAAGCCTTGAATAATTGAAAAAGTAGCCTTTCCCCACAATGTCGAATCACGTGTAAGAAAATCCGAGATGAATTTCCCACAGACACTGCAAATTACTTCAATTACGACTGACACTCAATCGATCTTGTTGGATCTTAAATTACGCAGATCGTCGCTGCTGAGGACAAATTGCGCTTTATCTGTACCACATATCATTGAATTATGTGCTCTTTCTCGTAAAGATTTATGATCAATGTGATTAATTATAGCTTGATAGATCACGATTATCAGAATGCCACCTGTTCGTTTATTTTACTCAGTTTTTGAAGAGGTGTTCTCATCATCTAATTCGTTAAATTTAATCAATTATTCTAATTCGTTAAAATTAATCAAAACTTTAATAATTACAATTTAATTAATTGCAAAATCTTTACAATTTCTACAAGTTATGTAATTTAATCATACAATTATTATAATCAAACACTTAAAAGCAATCGTATTATAATAATATATACAATTCAATAATTATTAATTACAAAGTGACTGATAAGAGAAAAACACTGTATTCAAAACATTCGTTTGAGCATAGTTATTTTCAACAAGGTCGGAAGAGACATTTACGGAAGCAATAATCGATTATATGCTGATAAACTCTACATCTTGACAAGCTAATCCAAAAATAAATATTTCATCACAAAGATCTTTTTTTCATCTTAAAATAAATGAGAAAAAAATTTTGTTACATGTTTCAAAATTTCATGAACTGCAAAACATATTTTTTCTCCGAAGAGCTGCTAACGAAAATTTTAAATGTCTTGAAATCTAACAAAACTTTCTACGCGTTTATTTGAATTATTTGAACACCGAAAATTGAATTTAGTCTAATAAGTAATAAAGAAATTACAATATTATTTACAATTCCGAACGGTTATTGAACCGAACACGAATTGTAAAACATGAACTAGCAATTTGAGAAACAATGTTTTCACCTGCTTTGAAATAATTGTTAATTACTGAATATTAATATGAATAATATCTTACTGAAATTCAATTTCTATACAAGTTTTAGTTAATTATCGAATTCACTGAATTCTTTCCATTAGTTACGTTTTAAAAACAAAACATGATGCCATTTCGTAAGTTGTCACTAAAAAGAACGAAAATGCAAAGAAAATGAATTTAAGTCGGAAAACTTGAATCAACAATCTTTACATCGGGAAATGTCACAATCTTTAAAAATAAGTCGCAAATCAACCTCAAACTAAATTTACAACTTAACATTTACTCGCAGTATTTTAACCCAAATTTGCATAAAATGAAATTAGTACTTAATGAATAAATAATACAAAAAAAATCTTCATAAGGAAGTATTATAAGCGTGAAAATTAAAGTTATTTTAAGGATATTTTTCATGAATTGTATGTATAGTGTTTACTTTTCACCCATGTTGCTTTGTAAAACAGATGTCACACATCACAGATGTTGACAAGCCATTTAGTGTCACTTAAATGCTTAACAATATTAAATCTCATTGAGAGCACACAAATTTCATTGAAACGACTAATGATAAGAAAGATCAAACGCTCTTGAGTATTCATTTGATCTTTATAACTGAAAGATATGTGGTCAAGCTAAATTTTAACTCACAATTAACTTACAATTAGATAATTTTAATTTTAAAGAATTTACGAAGAAGATTTGAATACTTTTTAGCAAGAACTCTTCCAGATCAAAATATGTAGTACACTAATTAAGATGTATGCAATAGAAGGATGCTCATAATTTTTGATGGACCCTCGCTCAGTTGGAGACTCACTGAACACGGAGCCAACGTAAATCTCGATTATTATATATCCCTTTATGACACACACTCAATTGTATTTTTCCGTGCTTTAATGAATAACTTAAATTCAATAAAATTTAATCAATAAGATTCAAAAAAGTATTTTCAATGTGCAAATAAAGTTCCGAACGTTCAAGTGAACGAAATTTGTATTCTATTCTAAAAAATTAAGATTTGACCTAAAATATTATTTTATGTAACAATTATTAACTTTTATCTTATTATTGTTTAAAAACAATTGTCCATTTTCATTACAAAAGTATATTTTTAAAAAATTAATATGAAAAGAAACAGTTTGTTCAAATGAACGTTCCGAACTTTAGAAACATTTTTCACTTTAATTAATGCTTACTAAACGAAGAATTGTAGATTTTTGTGAAAGCAAAAGCTTTTTAAGAAAATGTAAAGAGATTTTATGAGGATCAATAAATTTGTTTCTGGAATGTAAATGACTCCTTAATAATTGTAAGGACAAGAGATGAATACATATTGTAATAAAAACTTGTTCACCGAATATTAGATAATCACGTCATAAGCGACAAAAAAGAAGTTACATCCCGTGGATCATTGTTACTTGAGGACTCGTTAGTCTTATTACGAGCGTTTATCGAAGTCGGCATGTCTCTAAAGTGACCTCACTAAGCCAAACTGCTGACTAGCTCACGGTAAAAATGCTTGGCAGTAAGTTTTCTAGTGATCTGGCGAAATAAACGATTTGGGCCGCGCGAATGTTACAATTGTGGTTTCAATTGCTTGAGAGAAGTGCAAGATTTCTATAGGATGCGACGAAAAACTAGGCGGCAAGCAAAGATCAGAAGACGAGACAGCGGGTTCGTTCATTAAAACAGGTAGACTTTTTTTAACACGGGAAGAGGGATTTGTGTTCAGAAATATTCTCTTTAAACTAATGAATAATTTTCAATCTAATGAGTATCATACTTTTCAATCTAATAAGCATCGTATTTTTCAATCTCATAAACACTTTTTGTTGCTCTATATACTAAACAAACACTTTTCAAAACATGTTCCAATTTAGTTTTCTTTTAATAATGCTAAGCGCACTGAAAAAAATTAAAGTCATTACTATGTACATTTACTAGAAATGGTAGAATCAACCAACTGCTTTGTTATCTTAACCAAGAAACTAGCAAATGCAACCAAGAAACTAGTAATTTTTTCTTATATTATATTAACTTCATATTTTTTCAAATATAATTTAACCAACCATTCGAGTGGTTAATGGTACCAATTATTTTTTTCGGTGTATCTATTTTCAAACAAATAAATCAAACTAATTCAATGTGAAATAATAAAATTATAATTTTCGTAAATTTTCTATTTGGTCGTTGTTTAAACAAAATAGTGCTGAAATAATTGAAAGAAAAAGAGAAGGGATTTAAAAGAAGAAAAACAATTCTTAAGAAGACGAGATAACATTATAAATACAAAGAGAGAAAATTGTTAAGACAAAGAGAAACGAGGAAAAAAGACATTTCTCCTGAGAAAAAGCATTTAATTATGTTTTCCTTTTCCAGGTAAAAATATTTTCATAGTTAATTTAATATTTAAATGAAAAGAAAAAAAATGTTTATTGTGCAGAAAGAAAGTGTGATTGCATAGACTTGATGTATCAATGCTTCGTTAATCAAGCGCTTCCGCTTAACAAGTGTTTAAATTCATGAAAGCTCTGGTTACCTTTAACAAGAAGGTTAGCTCGATGATCTTTCATATGCAATCTGATCAACAAAGAATCAGAATATTAGAGAATTTCTGGCATAAATGTACACTTTTAATTAAACGATTTCTTTAAAGTATTATTTACTTTCTTGACACTTTTTTCGGATTTTTTCCGTTCCATTTTTGCTTCATAATATAAGCAGAATCTTTTATTAATGAAGTTCAAAAATGTTTCGTAAACGTTACGTTTAAGCGTCATAATTATGTAAATTTAAACGTTCTTAGGTTGTAAAACAATAATTAACTGCGTGTCATCATTAACAGAATGATTCATTTAATGTTTAAATTAATTTAATTTTATTTGCATAAAGTAAACTAATAAAATAGATAAAGTATATCAATTGTTATTTATTAAAATCAGGTAAATAAAATTTCATTTTACGTAAGTGTACATTTATCCAATTTTAAACTATTATTATATATTATTTTATTATATATTAGATACTAATGATTTTTTTGTTTACGTACATTGACTTTGTTAATTGAAAGAAGAATTGAACTTTATCCAATGTACAATTTACTTCAGTTTGTCTTTGAGTTTGAAACTATACGCTCATTAATGTTAATCATATAGTTTCGACAAATATTTTTTAATAATATTAGATGTTCTATTTTTTACATTCTCATAAATAATGAGAGTGTATTAAAAATGTGCGATTTTTATCTATTATTTTTATAAAAAAAGGTATAATTTTGAAATAACGTTTTAGTATAAAATATTTTATAAATGCTTAAAATAAATGTTTTTCTATATCTGAAAAGCATACTGTCAGAACTTGAAAAAAGAAGCTTTTTTATTTTTCTACTTTACAATTTATTCGGGAAGATTAAGTTTCCAAGAATACAATTTTCTAACACATGTCTGGACATGCGATTTTTTAGGTTCGTATAACTCTTAAGGAAATTGTCCCCCTTTTATATATATCCCTTTTTTGATCATTTTTAGCGTTTTAAAAACAAACTGAAACTTGTTGCTACATTAATAACTTGTTGCTATAATAGAAGTATATTTTAAAATATTTGTCGAGAACTAATGAATATTAAAAAGAAAACACTCGATCGTAGTACCAAAATGTTTTCGAAATTGAAATGAAACTTTGTCAAAAGGACGACCATTATCATAATATTTCCCAAGATTTTTCCACAGAGGTTTATAAATGACGTACATTTTATGCATATTATATTTTATACATTTTATGCATATTTAAAATTTCGCAAAGTCAATAAGAACAATTCACACCTTCCAGACATGATTGTTGTCTTTTAAAAATATATAAAGGAAAAAAGAACAAAATAAAGCGTAAACAGAAAATTTCCAGCTTCTAAAATGAAAATCTAAAATACTCAACGATTTTTATGCACTTTTTCAAGTTTCTAAAGTAATTAAGCACCAAAAGATAATGTAATCAGCGGTTTTAAAGAAGTTGGCAAGAATGATTCCGATAACGAGTTAACAAGTCAAGTATCAGATAAGAAAATCTTTCTTCGTTAGTCAGTCAAAAGAGTGTTTATGTCGAGGTGACTGAAATGATTGCGTATCTTTTCAAAATTAAACTAATATCGGTAAAGGTCATAATCTCAAAATTTAATTGTCGTGTGGCTTCAATTAGTCATTGCCTCAATAACACGTAATTCCTCCAAGTTGATATCGATTATCACACCTGTATATTGTACGTACACAAACAATTATATTGTGATTTATAAATTTCCTAAGGAACAACATCAAATATTTTTCTTTTAGAAACTAGACTAATAATTAAGAGCATTTAATCAAAAGGTTGGCTAAAGATCTAACACCAGATATCAGCTTAATTATCAAGAGACATTTAATATAATCATACAGGGGAATCCTGCCTTCAAATATGAAACAAAAAACGCAAAATTTATGTGCTCAGACATACTTTGTGCAAATTAGCGAATAAGAAATGCTAATTAATTGGACTTAATAGTAACGTCGTAAAAGAACGACCGTGACAGAAAAGCGACAAAACGATTAGAAAGATTGCAACCAAGAGTTCTTGTCTTATGATTAATAAACAAAAACAATTTTTTTCATGTATTATAATCATGGAGAAAAAAGATTTTCTTGTGAAAAAATGTGTATTTTGAAAAATCAAAATATTGGAAGATAAACTTCTTCTATGTGCAAGCAATAACATTCGAATCTTCAGGAAAATTTAAAGTTTGACAGAACGATATAAATCATTCACCATCGTAACCTAAGCAATGATTTCAGGAAAAAATCTTTAGCCTTGAATCTGCTTCCCTTGAAAAATTGCCGCTTATCATCACTTTCTTTATCTCATTAATAGCAATATCAATTTTTAAAAAGACTTCATTACACGGTAGACAATTGCGATGGCAACTGAAGCAACACATTCATCATCGTCAAGAGTGTAACGTCTGTAAACGTGGCTTTGTGAATTTATCGGTAGTTTCTCCAGGTTGTAATGACGTTGTAAATTCTATTATTTTTTTTACAAATAACAAGAGCAAACCAAACTATTAGTGACTGATAAATGAAGGCTGCTGGTCAGAGATCCCACTTACATATAAGTGGTTCTACACATGCCTCGTGGCTAGTGATACTCTAGTTGCCACCTTGTCTCAATGAGTGAACCTCTTGTGATCGACAGTTCGAATCCTCATCGAAATCATCTTTCATTTCCCAATTCTCAGTGATTTAAAATAAATTTCTCAAAATAATAACAAACTGCTTTAATCACAACGTACACTGTTCTGGAAAATTTCAAAAAAGAAGGAAAAATATTCGAAAAAAGAATTTCTAAACTCTATCCTGATAGAGATCAAAGCGATTAGAAAAGATTGATTGGAATCAATTCTAGATAAGATAGTGGATCTAATCAAACTGCATATTTTACTTTTTCAAAACTATAAAAGCATGACCACAGATTACACTTGAAACAAGAAGGATAAGGAGTAATATTGCAATTAGGATTAATTGAAACTGGAAATGTAAATTTATTTAGTTTTAAGTTGAGATTCTGGTGCACATTTGTGAAGATTTTGATAAATTAGAATAGCGAAAGGGAAATTGTTTCAAAATGAATGGGGATATCACTAAAAATATGCACTCCTGTTCTCCGGATTGTACAGAAGACCAGAAACTTTTACCTTCCTGGACCCAACCACCTATTATCGTGCATTCTCAAAAAAGTCCAAATCAATCTTTTAGAAGCAGGTACGATCAAAATTAACTGCTTTTATAATTACAATCAGAAAAAAGGTACATTTTTATAACGAATTAATATACGATGAAATAAAAATAAAATCAATTTAACGTTTTAAAAAATTAATGTCTATGCAAGGGAATAGAAAAACTTTCTACAATTAATATATTTATAGTAAAATGAAAGTGTATAACCACTTTTGCATTTTTAAAATTATTATGATTTAAAAAATAATATTAAGATTAAGATTATTACCACTATAATAATAATAATAATAATAATAATAATAATAATAATAATAATAATAATAATAATAATAATAATAATATCATATATTATCATATAATATCATAATATTATCATAATCATTTTTATTATCCTTGTAAACGATTTTTTTTATTTATTATTATATGTATTTATTTTCTGGCATAAAATATGCAAAGCGTATATTATTAATATTATTTACTGATTTTCAAAAATGACACATTTGATGGAATTTTTAATTTTGAAATTTTGCTGCGTAAAAGTGATTTTTTTATGTCGATAATAAACGTAAGTTGCAAGAAAAATGATAAGTGAAATATTCTGCTACGCATACAAATTTTTATGACAGCATTTTTTTCCCTATGAAATCTCTAGATTTCACTGCTGGAATTATAAAAATGCAATTAATGTAAAAAATATGTAAATTTTAAAAAAATATTATAAATTAAAACAGCCATGGCTGTTGTTGTGCACAACTAAATATATAAATTAAAATAGCGTATACAATTTACACACGGAAAAAATTAATTTAGCTGCTACAGCTAAAAAAAATTAGCTGCTAATATTTAATCATCATAGCTAACATACTTGCTAAGCCAGCTAACATATTTGCTAAGACAGATAAAAGTTCGCTAAGATAACTAAAAGTTTAGATATACCATAGCGAAAAATAGTTATTTGTCATAGGGACAGCAAAATATTTAGCTGTGGGATCTACACAATTTTAGGCTACTACAGCAAACTATTAGCTGTCTTAGCAAACAACTTGGTTGGTTTAGCTAATATGTTAGCTATGGTGACTAAATATTCACAGCTAACTTATTTTTTCCGTGCAAAAAAAATTAATTTAAAAAAATGAATCTTTTGTTTTAATGAATCTAAGTTAAAGAAAAATGTCACTGTTTCTAAAATTTGCATAAAACTTTTCTTCCGATAATTTACTTTTAATCTAATTATTACAAATGATTAAAAATATCTTTGAAAATAACATTTTTAATTTTGAGCTTAAACCCTTAAATTTTGGATCTTTATGTTTACCCATCATCTTATCATTACGAGTGACAATTCTGATAAGAGGCTGTAGTGCCAAGATCAAGATAATTTGCAGTGATAATAAATAATAATCGCACAAGGCTATTATTATATGCATTGTTCCTTGTTCTAATTAATGAAAGAAAATTGATATCACTATGTGATTTTCATTTTTAAGAGCAAATAAAATCAAAATAAAGAAGAAATTTATGATACTCAATTTTTTAAAATAATTAAGAAGCATTTTCATTTGAATATTTAAAAAAGGCATGAATCAAAAATCCGTTATTCTTCAAAGAGCATTTTAATTCAAATTTTTTAACGATTTTGAGAATTATAAGTATAAACAAATACAGGAATTTAAGTTAATTTTCGCACCGTGTCTGTGCTTATATTTAACGTGAGTGACACGAAGAACTACACGTTCCCCTCTGATTTAAGCTTGGTAACAAATACATTGGATGATAACGCTCATAAATTTATCACACTTGAGTGAAAACGGCGACGTCCTTACTAGAGGAAAAGAGTCTGAGATTGATCACTTCGGTTGTCATACGTTTTCGAGATCAGTTCCGCGATACATTTTTCTTAATTATCTCAATTTTCAACGACATATTATTACCCTTTTAAAAAAGCAAGTACATTGTAATTTAATCATACGCTTAAATAGCTTTGCATATCAAAATGACACTAGACCTCGTATTAACTGACTGTATTACATAAACAACATTTTTGGATTTTAGCAAACACTAATTTCTTTCATACATTCAATCATTATTTTGATTGTTTTCTATAACATTATTATAGTCGGTAGTTTTATTTTATTAATTTGTTCAATTTGATTATAAAATTCTGTTTATTTTTGTTTTAATTAATCTTTATTACATTATTTCGTTGATTATTTAAAATATTTTTTTGTTCTTTATATGCTCAAAATTCAGTTAACTTTTGTATGAAGTATATTATCAATTCAGTAGTTTTCTCAATAATGAAATAAATTGAATGTAAATCATCTTAAAGTGATGTCAAAAAAGTTAGTGCAAGACCCAAGGAAAATGTATCATGAAAAGGAGACCATCGTGAGTGTCAAACGATTTTATAAGAACAATTAATTTATCATTATTTAATCGTCATCACGCTCTGAAGTTAAATTTTGTTTTAACAATAGATCAATTATTCTTCTTACTTTAAACATGAATCAACTATATTTCGCTGATTCAGATTTAGTCATTACGTTTTTTTTCTCAAAATGATAAAAATAATAATAATAAAAATATATTATAAGTAATTTCTATTCCAAAGCAAATGCAATGCAATAATATGCGTTCTAAACTATTTTATGTAAAGGAATAATTTAGAAAAATGTATTTGTTTTTAATGTTTATAATTGTAATAATTAAATTACAAGTTTTATGTTTCAATGTTGATTTATATTGGTAAAATATAGGATTGTAAAAGGAAAATTAAATAATCTTTCTTTAAAATTTTAATTAACTTATATGATTATGAGAATCATTGGATAAGAAGTTTAATTCATGTTTCATTTACGTATTAATCGACCGGGTAAAAAAAAGTACTAGTTTATCAAATCAAGTTCGTGTAACCACAAAAAATAAAGATAAAGTCAAACTAGAGAAAAATAATATTGACCAACACTATTTAAATTATAATCTAATTTAAAACATTCGAAGAAAAATATAGTTTTTAACTGATCAAACAAAAATATTAGTATGTACTAATTCATTTAAGACACATTTATATTTTTTATAACAATCAAGCACGAGTTATCATAAAAGAATTAAATTCTAATAATTTCTTTGTTTATTAAATGAGAATTATAGCAATTTTCTAACGTTTTCTCATTAACAAAAAAAAATCTTCGCTTTGGATTATTTACAATTACAGAAGACTTATATTTGTTAATTGATAAAACGTCCTAAATCTAGCCGAATTTGATAGGTTTCAAAATTTCATCATTAAACAAAAGAAACGAATTAAGATATAAAATGTTTTTCGCACTATAATCTCAACGTAATGCAGATGACAATGTCTGTTTTAATTAATCATATGTGGCCTTTGTATTTAAGAAGGCCAAGACCTTTAAATGAAAATCTTATCTCTGAAAGAACAAAAAAAATATCGGATGGGTTGATCATCAACAAAATATAGTTTTTAAAAATTATTCTTAACAGTCTCAATTTTAAGACGTACCATATAAAAGAATAAAAAGAAGAAAAGAATTTTTAAATCTTGGTCACTTTCATTTCAATTCTTTAATCGATTATTTAATTAATTAATGGTTATAAAGAGTTTAAAACTTTTTGGAAAATATAAAGTTAAAAACAATGAAATCAAAACAAAGGATCATTAATCTGTAATTAAGTAAAATCAATCGCTTAAAATGATCTAACTTTCGTTTTTAAATTTAAAACATAAATGTGTCGTGCTCCGAAGAAAGGGACCTTAGAAGCAAACGATTGTAGGTTATGATTGGTGATGGTTTCAACTTGATTAAAGATTCGTTTTTATTCTCTTTGTAAAAAAGGAGTTTTTTATTCTATTTGTAAAAAAGGAGTTTTTTGTGTACTATAAAAACTATAATTTCACTTTGTATACTATAAAAGAAAATTTGTTTTCGACTGCAAATAATAAAATTAAAAATATCACACGGAGAAAAACTGCAAGTGAAATGAACCTAAGACTTTGGTAAAAATTACTTAAGTAGTTGAGTTAGAGTACTTACGTAAAAATTACCTAAGTACTTAAGTAGAATTTGCTTAATAATTTAGGTGAAGTTTACCTAATACGTTAGGTAAATTTTACTTAACTACTTTTTTCAAAATATAAAAATGTTAGGTAAATATTACTCAAGTGATGTTAAGTAGATTTTACTTAACTAAATTAGGTAAATTTCATTTGCAATTTTTCTCCGTGCATCAAACATATCCTACCATTTTCTCTTTCTAAGGTCTCATTTTTCGGAGCGCGTCACAAATATTTTGAACAGTAATAATTGTAATAACAATTTACTTAAATTTTTTTGTAAAAGCTCAATTAATGTTCTTAATTTAGTTTTGTTAAAATATATTATTTGCACAAATAATAAATAATGGTAACAAATTGGTATAAAGATCTACTTTTTCAGCAGTATTACCAAATTATACGATTAACAACATCTTTTCACACTAAAAGCTAGTATCTTATATTTAGAAACTTTTCGTGTTTATAAGAAACCAAAAGTGTCTCGGTTTAAAAATCGAAAGATGCCATATTATAAAACATCAGTTTGTAAAGTGTAATTTAAAAAAAGTTGCTAATATTATATTATATTATATTATAATTATAAAATATGTTATATGACAAAATATGTTATAATTCTAAAATATGTTATGATTATAAAAGGAAAATATGCAAAAGAAAAGTTGGATTTAAAATACCTCCTAAATTGCTAATTAAAATTTTAATGCATTAAACTCTCAAGATGAAGAAAATTAAACGCAAAAAAAATTGTAATACCATTTTCGATTTTCCAGAAGCCGATACAGGCCAGGACCGGTGCGCAAGCTCCGTAGAAGAGCAGTTTTAAAAAACGGCGAGTGCAACGTTCTCCAATCACGAATTTCGAGACGATCTTTACGATTTCTACAGGACATCTTCACAACCCTTGTCGACACCCAGTGGCGTTGGACTCTCCTGTGTTTCACCCTTAGCTTCATCTTATCATGGTTGGGTTTTGCGCTAATATGGTGGCTAATAGCCTTCACTCACGGGGACTTCGATCCTCGACATCTGCCAGACTTTCAGACACAAAACAACTGGACCCCCTGTGTGACAAACATCTTCAGTTTCACCAGCTGTTTCCTCTTCTCCATCGAAACACAACACACAATAGGTTATGGAGGAAGATCTACCACAGAAGAATGTCCAGAAGCCATTTTTGTCATGTGCCTCCAGAGCATCTCAGGCGTCATGATTCAAGCCTTCATGGTCGGCATTGTCTTTGCAAAGATGAGCAGACCCAAACAGCGAACTCAAACCCTTCTCTTTTCAAGAAATGCTGTCATTTGCCAAAGAGATGGCTTTCTTTGTCTCATGTTTCGAGTCGGTGATATGAGAAAGTCACACATCATCGGAGCCACAATCCGGGCTCAAGTGATCAAGTCTAGAACTACCAAAGAGGGAGAAGTTCTTCCTCAACATCAACAAGAGTTAAATGTGGGCACTGATGGTGAAAACGAGAACATCTTCTTTATCTGGCCGATGACTATTGTTCATAAAATTGACGCAGAGTCACCATTTTACCATCTGTCTGCTGAGGACATGTTGTCTGAACGTTTTGAGGTGGTTGTCATCCTCGAGGGCACTATCGAGTCTACAGGTCAAACTACACAAGCCAGGTCTAGTTATCTACCACAAGAAATCCTCTGGGGCCATAGATTCGAATCTATCGTTAATTATTCAAAGGAGAGACAAGGGTACGAGGTTGACTACTCTTTATTCAATAACACAACCCAGGTTGACACCCCTCTTTGTTCCGGAAGAGAACTCGCGGAATTTTACAGGGTTCAGGATGAACTTCGTCATGGAACTGGTAAGTGATTTTTTAATTCAACTGTTTAAGAAATATTCTGTTTGTTTCGATAACACGTGATAGCAATTGATTGTCAAGAAATTGATAGTTTGGCAGCAATAACACTGTTCCTAACAATAGAATTTTGAAGCAAATTAGTCCTGTCTATATAGAATTTAGCAGTAATTCACTGAAAGAAATGGTTCCAAGACACTGTCATAATTATGGGTGGATCAACCATGTGTTGCTAAAATGGACATTGCCATGCAGTATGTATGGCACATGTATGTTCAATACGATAATATTTCTTTCAGTGCAATCCTGCTAGTAAAATTATAACAGAAATTAAATTAGTTGCAACAATAGTACTAAGAAAGAAGTAGTAATGAAAGAAATCGTAGTGAACGAGTTTCTGGCACCAAAAATTGTAGTGAAAGAGTTTATAGTCCTAGAAATTATAGTGAACGAGTTTGTAGTACCAGAAATTGTAGTGAAAAGAATCAATAGTAGAAAGTAGTTAGTCAAAAAGATGTAGATTTCTAGAATTGATGCTTTGTGTTTTGCTTTTTAGAGACTTGAAAGGCAAAATGTAGTTGATTTTCCATCTAACAACACTTCGGAGTATTTCAGAGTGGGCACCTGGTTTTTATTAGTGATTACACAACGCAGCATATCTATATTGCAAGGTTATAGCTAGATGCTAATAGTCCTCGCACGCAAATTAAATTAATCAAACTCGCCTGCTAACTAACCAATCGGCTGCTTCCATATAACTTGAATTAATTTTGCTTGGTAGTTGTTTAGTATCGAATCGCTTTCTGTTTCTTTGTTTTTGTCTTTCGTCTCATGTCTGACCATCTTTGGTGCTGGTATCGTAGATGGAGTCGACCTAAGGAAAGTGTCTAGTGAACCAAAAACAGCTCCTATCATTCTGGGTACAATGCACCAAGATAATGGCTCGGGTTTCCTGATGTCGCCTCAAGGACCCACCCAAGGACTTCCGAAACTTCACATTGACATTCCATCGATCGACGATTGTTCAGATGTCAATTAGAAAAAACATTGTCCTATGCATGTTATTTTGTTGACAAAGTGTCGTATCGTCAAGCATTGTCCTGTCAAAAATATCTTTGCGAATCATAGTGGTGGTAACTAAACAAAATTCTCAAAAATTGCATCTACGATTATACCATCTAATTAGTCGGGATTGCATGTTTTATAACCTAATAGGTTTACTAATAGGAACGTGGTTTAGCGAACATGATATTCTGCCAAGCAAGTACCGTAAGATTCTCAAAGAAATAGCAAAATAATTTAACCAAACTTAATACTTCATTTTTTACATTCTCATCAATAATGAGAGTGTATCTTTTAGTACATTCGGTACTTATTTGACAGTGTGTAATTGATTTAGAATACATGAAATTCAGATAATTAAGTGAATGTAAAAATAGGAACTAACTCTTGGTAATTCTGGTAGGTTTTTGTAAGAATCCGGTGCCCTAGCTCTAGGTATATAAAATTTTCACTTTAGAAGACCAACAAAATTGTTAAGAATTAGACTCGATTACAGGTTACTTGGTTGATGAAGATGTCATCCTGGATCCCTACCAAGATGTTCATTCTCACTGCAATCACGTGAACCATCGTCCATCCGCGATTCCAGGACATCATTTGATGCATGCCGATAGTCTAAGAAGCGAAACGAGTTTAGAAGATAGTGCCCTAGGTCGCAGTTTCTGTAGGGACAGTTGTGCCAACACTAGTCATACATCACATACTCCAAAAGAATCTAATCATTTCAAGATTGTTGAAATAGATTCTGATGCTATCCAAGTAATAGGAGACACAGAACTTCAGCAACTTCCAGAAGCTGTAAACCGAGAAATTTTAAAGAACAGCAGAGAAATGGTTTATGAAGATGATCCACGCCATCAAGATCATCGAGAAAATCACAAGGATCACAAGGAATACAATTACAGAGAATACAATCATAAAGAATACAATCACAAAGATTACAATCACAAAGAATACAATCACAGAGAATACAATCACAAAGATTACAATCATAAAGAATACAATCACAAAGATTACAATCATAAAGAAAGCAATCACAGAGAGTACAATCACAGGGAACTTAATCACAAGGATCACAATAATCGTGACATGGATTTAAAAGAAGAAGCACTTCTTATTCCAAAACCAGTTTTTGCAACAAATAGGAAGAACCTCAGATACCTACTTCTCGATGAAGAAAGAAGATCTTTAAACGGTTCGAAAAGAAACCTAAGCAACAGAAACTTAATTTTAGAAGATGATAAAAGATCTTTGAACGGGTCTCGACGAAATTTGAATGGTTCGAAAAAATACCTTCTACTAACCCTTGACAAGTCAGACAGTCACAAGAATCTTTACTTAGATAGTAGAGAAAATCTGACTGTTTCAAGAAGACACACTGGTAGTAGAGAGATGCTGAATAGAATTAAAAAGAACATGGTAGAAATTAAAGGATCAGAAGAAACTCCCGAGTTAAGACCAAGAAGAAAGACAAATGAGATGATTACGGACGGAAATTATGAGGTGGAGAAATTGTTGAAAAAAGGTACTCGATCTGGATTACAAGAAATTGTGGTGCATCGTTCTGAAAGAAGTTCTCCTCTTCAAGAAACAACGACTTCTCATAGCAGATTAGAATCCACTTCCTCTCAAGATTCTGATCTCTTGAATGAAGGATTTCCTTTAGAATGTAATAAATCTGAGAAGTTATTAGGCAGCGGTGTTATTACAAGAAATAGAAGAAGTTACGAGCACGCTCAGCTCCAGGATGTTAATAATATGATAGCTAGGCCTAATAGTGGTAGCAGCTCCTCTGATAGTGACAGTACAAATAGGACTGCTAGTTCTCCAGGTATTCCTGAGATGCCAAGTCCTCCTACAAGAAAGCCAGTGCCTTTTACTAGTGTCTGATGAACGATCTTCCTATAGTAGATAAGTAATTTGTAGTCAATGACGTTCTTGACTTATCAGAAAATGAGGTTCAAGAATTTTACACACCAAGTGCCAAGAATGTCACTCTAAAATAGATAATATATTTGAATATCACTATCTATCAGATGTTAGATAGACTACTCTGTGATTTGTCATATTTCTAATAGCGGCCCTAGGTTGATTTTAACAGTAACGTAACATGTAATTTATTACGTATAGTAAATAAACTTTTATTACGGAAAAATGAAAAGAAATTAGCTATAAACAAGAAAATTTGGATATAAAAAGTAGAATGCGAGGAAAAGTTATTGTTTTTACATAATTATGGACTAATGAAAAGTTATTATTTTGTATGCTTTGGTTTTTTTTTTTTATTTTTCCGTTTCAAGTTTCTCATTCCTCAACAACAGTGATTTTTCCTACCGATTCATAGTACTAATATCTTACTTGCCAGTATGAAGACAAGCAATCAATTAAGATGCTTTCATAATTATAGTTTTTTGTTCTTTGAGAGAGATATTATTTATTTTATCAAAAATATGATAAATTTTCAATAGTAACTTTCTCTTTCAAGCTACAAAATGATATATATTTAACCGCTGGTCGGTCTTTAAAAACTAGGATATAATAAACACTGAAGCAAATATGTAACATATTTTAAAAAATACTTTGTTATCTAGATTAGTAAATAATTCAGTTGATATTAATTAAAAATATCAAACGTGTAATTACAGTATTAGAGATTATAAGTATAAATTCAGAGTAATATGATTATTTTGTACAACTTTTTTTTACAAAAGTTTCTTTTGTAATAATTAAAAAACAAAGGATAATTTATTTTGAAAAATCAAGTAATATTGCTCTGATTTAAAACTGCCTGATAGCTAGGAAAAATTTGGAAAACTGTTGTAAAGTTGTAATATTATCAGTTAAAAAGTGCCTTTCTTAAAAAGAAGTAAAGTTTCTCAAGTAAAATAAAAAATGTATTTGTAAAGAAAAAATCTTCTTAAAATTAAATAATAATCTTTAAAATAAATGTTTTTTTTTAGTAAAAAATATATTATAAACAAAAAATATTTTTAAAGTAAAAAAAATTGAAATAAATATAAAGAATGATAATTTTTATTAAAAAAATTCATTAAATTTGTTATGTCTCAAAAAAAAAATATATGTATATAAATTTTAATTCACCGACAATAAACATTGACAAATTATTTTTTAAAACTGGATGAAATTTGGAATTTAATGAATATTTATAGCTTTATTTGTATCATAAAGTAGGAAATTTAATGTTTCATACTACGTAATTTTAGTCTGAAAATTCTGTAAGTATATTTTTATTAATTTGTAGGCATTTTAGTTATACTAAGAAAATCGCAGGACGAACCTTTAAAAGTAAAAGAAAATAAGCTTGTATAAAATGAAAAAACGCTTACTATAAATACAATCTGTAAATAATAATATTGTGATTTTTAAATATAATTTATGAGAATGTTGTTTTTAATGAATACAGTTAAAAACTAAAATTATGGTTTTACTATTTCAACCCGAAAATTTTAAATTGTTAATTTAAAGGGTTAATTAAAACATTGATTCTTTAATCCTTAGAGGCATTTTTATAATGTTTCTATATTTTATAACACGATTTCATTTTCAAAGACACACTATTAAAATGCACATTTACGATGAGCAGTACGATTCAAAATTCTATTTAACGAAAAAAGTCTTTGTAATATTTTTCAAATTCAATTAATAATTGAAAATTGAATATTTAAATCAGTTTTGTCACAGTAAATTTTTAAAAATATTTGTAAAATTATTAATATAACTTTTCTGAACAAAATAATAACAATTGGCTTCAAAGTAACAAATTTCTTATTTTGTCACGTTTTCGATAAGAAAAAAACTTGCTTGTAGAAGAAAATTAATATTTATATTTCAACTGACATCAAAAACAAAAGATAAATTTAAAGAATAATTCTGTAACCTCTCTGATATTTTCGAAAATCGATCTTTCTTCGCAGAAAGGATGTGAATTTTACTGAAACATGTTTTACTGAAACATTATTACGAAAGGAAGTGTTTTTCATGTTGATAATTGTTTGTTGATTGTCTTATGAAATAAAAAATGCTGAATTTCCAAACATTGCGAATGGGTTGTGAGAACAAAAATCAAAAGAATCGAGGACAGTATTCAGGAATCATCAGAATGAAAAAGGCTGAATGTGAGTTAAGAACCTTTTTTTTTTAGTTCGAAAAATACATTTCAATTATTTAATCAAATTTTGACATAATTATAAAAAAGTTTACTTGATTTGTATGCCTCTTAAATTAATTACAAAAACAATTGCAAATATGTCAGAAATTTATTACCAGTTATTAATAATTAATAATTTTTAATAATCTTTTAATAAGTGTTTCAAGAATAGAAATAATGTGTAACAAACTAGATTTAAACATTTTTAACGTTTCATTATCAAGTTTATCATATTTTTCGAAAATATGCAGACTTATTCACCGAAGAGCAACCGTTACTTTTTCCGGAAAAAACTGACGAGAGAGAAGTTTATTTTGACATTCCATGTAATAATGTAATTGCAAAGGGAACCATCAACTTTTTGGAAAAGTGGCCATCGCAATTATATTCAGTCTTTTTACTAGGATTTTCTATAATCAGCGCTACTTTTACATTTACTTTATTCACGATTTTTTTCTGTTTTCCAATCGGAGACTATAAATATAGGTAAGTGATTAAAAAACCTTAAACAAAATGTATTCTTATCATAATCAAAGTGGATGACTGTAGTAATTAATAGTAAATTGGACATTTTTTAATTTAAAAATTGATTGTATAAAAAAATGTATCTTAGTAAGAATGAAAAAAGTAACTATAACAATATATTTATATATTTTATATTATATATTTTATATTATATATTTATATATTTTATATTATATATTTATAAATATATATATTATTTATATATTTAAATTATTTATTTGTGACTTTTTTTGCACAGCGACTATTAATAAAATGAAAGAAATTGTAAATAAAAAATATTTTTTGATTTTAATGTAAAAATGTATTGTTTATTGTCGGTTATTTTTTTTTTACTCTTATTACAGAGAAACGAGAAACGTGGAAATAAGAGACTCATATAATGTTTACTTTATAAAGCATGAAAATCGCACTTGGTCCCGGAAGGAATTGTGTTATATAGAAACAGCTGCACACAAACATCCTGAATTGAACGTAGATAATATTAATTCTTCTCTTTTTTTAAAAAAAAAAAAACAATAAATAAATAAAATTCACTCGATAAAATGATTCTTGTTTATTTTTGCACAGGTTTATTTAATAAATCTTGTCGATTCCCGAAAAAATAATAATTCAGTATCTAACGAATTTATTGAGATGAAAAATTTTAGTTCATTTTCAAATTATGTGAATGCATATAATGAAGACAAAGATTTCGCAATATCTACAAAATTGTCATCGGAAATGCTTCTTAGAAATAAGATAGCTTATTATAATTCAAATGTACGAAATGTTGATATATCGACCCAAGCATTTTTCAAAGGGTAAGTTGT